>CAUYSK010123998.1:0-26616 GCA_963575035.1 Avahi laniger | reverse complement strand
GAAGGCAGATATTAAAAAGTGGTTTGGAATGCTCTGCTCTGTTGGAAATGGTTTTTGAGAAGCCTGTGTATGTTTCTCTTTCTCTTACAGAAGGACATCTTCTGTCCCATGCTCTTAAACTCTCTAAGAACTGTACCCCTGCAGTGTTCTTCCTTAGAATTCAGTGAGAGCCAAACTTCTTGTCTTGGCTTATAAGGGACTACATTACCTGTCCGCACTTCTATTTTTTGGGGGGATATGGGAATATCTGTACCTATTTCGAAGATCTCTACGTTAAACTATCTTTTGACAGGATTTTGCTCTGCTGCCCCTCTGGAGTACAGGGGCTGATCATAGCTCACTGCAACAACAAACTTCTGGGCACCAGGGATCTTACTACCTCAGTCTTTCAAGTAGCTAGGACTATATCACCATTGCTTCTTAAAGCTGAATAGTACTCCATGGTATACATATACCACAGTTTATTAATCCACTCATGTATTGATGGACACTTGGGTTGTTTCCACATCTTTGCAATTGTGAATTGTGCAGCTATGAACATTTGAGTGCAGGTGTCTTTTTCATAGAGCGACTTTTGCTCTTTTGGGTAGATGCCCAGTAATGGGATTGCTGGGTCAAATGGTAGTTCTACTTGTATCTCATTAAGATATCTCCATTTTGCTTTCCACAGAGGTTGCACTAATTTGCAGTCCCACCAGCAGTGTATGAGTGTTCCTACCTCTCCGCATCCACGCCAACCCTTATTGTTTTGGGTCTTTTTGATAAAGGCCAGTCTCACTGGAGATAAGTGATATCTCATTGTGGTTTTGATTTGCATTTCCCTGATGATTATTTTGAATGATCAGAAAATCAGAATAAATTCCATCTGGAGATCACAATACACCCAAAGACTCATCCGCTTATAGACAGTGCATGTTGCACCCAGCAGGGGCAGGGGGACAGCTAAGGAGGAGTGGAAGAGCTCAACTCTATTCCAGTGATTATGCTGGATTTCTGCCGTTGCCTTGCCAGGCAAGGAATTTACTCTAATTTTGCATCTCTTTGCTGTATTTAAAAATTACACCAATAAGGCCCACTTTAGAAGGTAGCCCCAAATCTAAGATGTAGTCTCATCCTAAATATCAGTGCCATTCTGTGCTGAAATAAAATATTATTCCCTTCTGCTCTTTTTATTTGTTATTACTCTTTTTCTCTGGAAAAGATAGAATGTCCCACTGCACCATGTATTTGTTCCAACTCTCTGACCTGACATTTTTATCTTCTTTTCTTATTTGTTTTACAGAAGAAATGTGTTTCCTTTCTTAATCAAAGCAGTGGGATCACTGAGCCCCTCAGACATTGGCTGCCAAGTTCCCAGCTGCTGAACTTGTACCTTTTCTTGACCATCAGGAGAAAGCGACCTGGACACAGGGCCAGCCATATTCCTGGGAAGCCCCTGACTACTTTGTTATCCTTCGAGTTCATGAAGAGGCCTTTTCCTCTTATCAAGGAACTCTTCACTGAATAAAGTGCCCCACACAAAATGCATAAACAGCAAACTGCCCTGGATTTAGTCTAATGTTTGAAAACAAACATGAGTCATGGCTCCCTGTGTTGAGACAAGGGCTTTAAGTTAAAGGGAAACAGAAGGCTGAAGAAGACGTGTTACCTGTTCTCAGTGTCATTATGACAAGTGGCCACAAATATATGTGAATCCACAGACACCAGTTTAGTCTAAACTCACCTTCACATTTTCATGTGTTTCAACCACTTGACCCCATCATCAGTCAGCTGGAACTCTGTTTTGCTGATGACTGAGTTAGATTAGTTATGCAAAAGGTCTCTGGAGAAAGTTACTGACTTGCCCAGTTCGCTGTTTCTGGGTTACTATTACTTTATCTGACTTCTTTGTCAGGAGCTTGAGCACCTTCTTAGGTGCACAGGCGTCCCGTGGCTGTTGAAGACATTTGGAAGTTCCTTCTTCTCTTACAGATGCATGTATACATGTGATGAAGTCTCGCAGTCATAGAGTCTAGGATGAGACCATACTTCACATCCATCAAGTCACAACCCCAGGATTTGCCAAAGTCAATGTTTTATAAGACCGTGGATATTCTATGGGGTGCTTTTGTGAGAATTGCGAAAGGAATCACCCTAGAGGGAGGCAGACCCCCGACGCATGGCTTGGAGAGTACATTTCAGCCCTGCCTCCCCTCCCTAGCTGCACCTCTGCCCCTGCTGGGTGCATCGTGCACAACAGTGCAGAGTGGGCTTGGGTGGTATTTCTCTCTTCCATCCCCCCTCCTCCTCACCATATTACTTTGAAAATCTACAAAAGACCGAGTTCTCAGACTTAGAACACAGTTCCATTCAAAACAAACTTGAGACGCTGAAAACGTTTCCCTCCCTTCTGTTGGAAAGAGGTTAGTTGGACTTCAGAATGCATTTCGGAACTTTTGCACCTGTCTGCCTTTCAATGTGACCGAAAGTATTGCTGGGCAGCTCTCGTCTGCCATCTTCCCATGTTCAACTCTGTCTTCAAAATTTAAAGATTTGGTAATAAAAAAGATAAATTTGATAATCCCATTTATGACATATCACTGTAGCCAGCATCTTATTGAAATTACCCCACAAGGCACTCTTGGGTATTTTTTGCCAACATTTTCCTCCTGAGCTGGTTCTCCTTTCTGAAGATGAGGTTTCAGAATAGGCTCCATCACTTCTCAGATGATCAATTTGAGACAGGAAATAATAGATTTAGATACTAGCTAGCAGCAAAGATTTGTGAAGTGCAAGGGCTGAGGAGGGAATCTCTATTGCAGTCTATAATTAGTTGACTCTGGAGAGAATTGTCGCCATACCTTCCCTCACACCCAGACAGTGCTAGGTACATAGAATAATAAAATTTGTAGATTAGTAGGGTCATCTTTACTAAGGGTTGGCAAATTACCACCACAGGCCAAATGTGGTCTGCGGCCTGCTTGTGTAACAAGGTTTTATCGAAACCTGGCCCTTCCCATTCACTCGTGTATTATCTGTATCTGTTTTCTCCCTGCAAGGCCAGGAGTTGCAGAGACCTCATCTGATCTCCAAAACCTAAAATATTTACAATCTGGCCCTTTATAGAAAAAAGTTTGCTGACTCTTGCTCTAAACCCACCACATAAAAGTCCACTCAATTAATATTATTTTTAGTATTGACTTGGATTCTTCTGGTCCAGAAACTAATCAGCTGCGTGCCTTTGGGTAAATTGCCTTTCTGCACCTCCGTTTCTTCATCTTGTTAAAATGAAGATAACAGTACCTACCTGATACAGTTGTGAGGATCACTTAATAAAGGTGAAGAGCTCAGAGTCATGCCTGCGACATAGTAAGCACTCAGCGATGTTAGCTCTTATTCATTAGATCACTTGATTTCATTGATGCTGTGGATATGGTCCTGTTACCAAGGACCAAGACATGTTCAGGGCACTCAGTTTATACTATTTTATTTCAGAGTAGCAGGAACATGAAACAGAATAGGACCCTAAAACCTGTCTGAGAACAGGGTGGATGCTGAGCAGAGAAGAATTGTTTATAAGCCTTCTCAGTTAGCATGGATTTGAGCCACTTCTACAAAGATGTGACAAAGAATATTTTCTGAATACATATCATCCTTATATTTTCTGAATATATAGCACCTTGGAGATTAATTAAAAAAGCATTAGAAGGTATAGTGCCCTGCATACAGTATATTTTGTAATATACTACAGAAGCATTATGGACTAGTGGAAATCTATTAATGATCAGAAAACGAGAGGTGAATTTCCTTGTAGCATGAGGACTGTAGCATCAAGTGATAGAAAATAGCAGCCTGCTGCATCTCTCCATGGTTCGAATATGAAATTTGAAATTTAAATGTAAATTTTGTCATTTAAATCAGAGGTTGGCAAACTTTTTCTATAAAGTGCCAGATAGTAAATGTTCTTGGCTTTGGGAGGGTCACATGGTCTCTGTTATAGCTATTCAACTCTGCTGTTGTAGCACAAAAGCAGCCACAAATAATAAGTAAATGAATGAGTGTGTCTGTGTTTCAATAAAACTTTATTTATAAAAGTAGGCAATGGGCGAGATTTTGGCTCATGATTTATAATTTTCAGACTCATGATTTAAGCAATTATAAGTCATATTTTCTTCTTTCTTTCCATCACTCTCCCATTCTCCTGTGTACAACTTTATTTTCCCACTTAGAAATATTCCCATTTTCCAAGAACACAGGTTCTGAATGAAAAGAGATATATTTTGCTATCTAAATTTCCATTTGTCTTATCAATTGTTTCTGTTGAGTTGGGTCGAAATAGGTGGTGAGTATTGTCAATTTCTTCTAATAAGTTGAAATGACATTGTCAAACACTAATGGACAAAAAACTGGCAATGGACTATTATTAAAAAGTTTACCCAAACTCCATCCCTTTTTCTCATATTTCTAGAATTAAACTGAAAGGTAAATGAAAAAATTACCTAAGTTAATAAGCTAAGTGCAGAAATAAATTCAATAACGTAGACTATTTATGCTAAATTGAGCATCAATTCTGACAGTTTGCTATTTTACATCACCTATGTTGCAGAAAGGAATGTATATCTTGTTAAATCTGAGACTGTATACTATCCAAACCATTATGTTCCTGAATCTTCATATAATCTATCAAATTATATCTTCATCTGGTGCTATTTCCACGAATATGCCAATTATATTTCCCACTTTTTTATGAATGTGAAAGAAAAAATATATTAAAAACCTCTGATGATTAGCTTGAATTCCATTTTCCAAAGAACTAAAAGACCAAAGCAATTTAACTAGGAAAACTCCAAGTAAAGCTATGTAGAATAAAACTCTTAATTACCAAAGGTCATTTACTTGGGAACCTGAACCCTACCCCAGAAAGGAAGTAAGTGACGTCCCTGAGTGTCGTGACACCTGATGTACTTTACCTCTAGGAGAACCTCTCAGGCTTTCCTCAGGGTTTACATAGTCTTAAAGACCATTCTTTGCTTTTTTTTCCATTATTCACCATAGCTTTTTTTTTCTTTACTTTCAGTTGAAGCATAATATACACACAGGATAGTATATATAAGAATATAGTTAAATGAATTCAGCCATGTAATCCAGGTCCAAAAAGAGAAAATTGCCATCTCTCAAGTACTCCCGTTTCCCCCCACTCCTTCCCTGCTCTCCGAGATCCCCACTGACCCGTCTTCTGACAACACAGATCTCATGATTTATAAATCTCATGATTTATTCTTGTATCTACCTACTGCAGTCACACAGTCTTGGTCCTTGAGTGTCTGATTTTTTTTAACTGAGTATTATATTTTTTGAGAATTATTGTTGCATATAGCTATAGCTTATTCCTTTTTGGTTCACTACAATATTCCCTTGTATGACTATACCATATTTTATTTATCCATGCTATTGCACGGACATTTGGGAAGTTTCTAATTTTGGACTATTACCAATAAGGCTGCCCCAAGCATCCTTGTACATGTCTTTTGGTGACAATATGCACATTCCCACTGAGTATATACCTACAAGTGAAATTGCTGAGACATGGAGTAGATATATGTTCAGTTTTCATAGTTTCTGCAGAACAATTTCCTAAAGCCCACAGCAATTTTTAAACAAGTCGAGAGTCCTGCTGAGGGCAGGCATGCCAATGGCAACAGCAGTGAGAACTCAATGACATTTGGAAGTGCTCTGAGCACAGACCGTTTAGCACAAGGGCATCGCTCTACCATGGCACAGCAGCAACAAGTGATTTCGACAATGATGACTTTGACTCACTAAGAATGTCAAACCATGGTCAGTCACATCTATTCCAAATGGCAAGGGTGGGCACCTTCCATAATGCAATGGTTATTTTTTAAAGTCTGGACACTTATGATAAGCTTCTCTTACCTGGCAAGGTCGTTTTTGTGGAACCACTCATTGCCCAGTAGAATTGACTCTTTGTGAGGAAATAAATGGATTTTGTGACATATTCCTAGACACACTGTTGGCTTGCCAGAGCATAAAAATGCTAGTAAAAATTGTGACTGTTTACTAATCCAGAGGGGCCAACTCACCAAAACCATGCCTATAGAGCATTTTTTTTTCTTTTTTTTTTATGGTTCACTATCTATCTGTCCATTTATTTATATTTCAGAATATTACAGAAGTACAAACGTTTAGGTTACATATTAATATATTGCCTCTGCACCATCCACGTCAGAGCTGCACACCTGCCCATCCCCTAGAGAGTGTGCACCTCACCCATTAGGTGTGAATATGCCCATCCCTTCCTCCCAATTCCCACTTGCCCAATACTGATGAATGTTACTTCCATATGTGCATGTCAGTGTTGATCAGTTAGTACCAATTTGATGGTGAGTGCGTGTGGTGCTTGTTTTTACATTTGTATGATACTTCACTTTGAAGAATGGGCTCCAGCTCCATCCAGGGTAGTACAAGAAGTGCTAGATCACCATTGTTTTTTGGCTGAGTAGTACTCCATGGCATACATATACCACATTTTATTAATCCACTCATGTATTGATGGGCACTTGGGTTTTTTCCACATCTCTGCGATTGTGAATTGTGCTGCTATAAACATTCTAGTGCAGATGTCTTTTTTATAGAATGCCTTTTTTTCCTTAGAGTAGATACCCAGTAGTAGGATTACTGGATCAAATGGTTGTTCTACTTTGAGTTCTTTGAGGTATCTCCATATGACTTTCCATAGAGGTTGTACTAGTTTGCAGTCCCACTAGCAGTGGAAGTTTCTGTGAAAATGCAATACATTTGACTGTAATTTCATAGTCAGGATAGAGGACCTCAACAGATGGGAGTTTTGAGGTCAAATGAAAAGTGTGAGTTCTCCCAACAAAGCAGCAGTTCAGAAATTTGGAACCTAGACCAAAGGTATGTGCCATGACACAGAAGGAAGCTCTCTAATGGGGCCCTATTCTGGGTTTCTTTGCTTTCTCCTCTGTCCTGGCAGGGCTATCGTTAACTTCAGAGGGAGAGCCTCTAGCCAGGTAAAAGAAGCTCTTGAGGGATTAACTCCAGGTGAGCAAATGAGCTGTATTGAAGCATTTCCAACCAGTAACAGTCTGTCCTAACTGGGAACGCTTTGCTCATTTTGAAGAGTACAAGCACTTATGTTAATAACAAGTATTTCAACTACACAGGGAGACAATATCTGGGGTAATTGAGTTTGACAGTTTTTTTAAAAAAAATTAAAATATCAGTAAATATTAACTTAAATATAAATACATGAAATATGAACATTCATTTATTTAAGTCTGTATTTTTTACATTGAATTCAGCTGATTGCAAAAGAAATTTCCCTACTGTAGGAATCCTGAGCATTTAGACTGGGTGTCATAAAATGCCTCTGAAAGGACTTCAGCTCTTGGGTGGAGTGGCCCAAGTTACCTAGTTCCCATGTTTTGAGCTCTCACTATGAACTAGGTACTTTTTTAACTTGTTTCAAAGAGGGAGGGGAGGAGTCATAGAAGCTACTTCTGAGGGTGTGTGTAAACCACACACAACAGCTACAACATGAATGACCAGGCAAGGAGAAAATGGTGGTCAGAACATATGTATGGTGAATATCAAATCAAAAATCCACAAAGAAAAAATAAAACACCTATAAAATGGTGCTGATTGATTTCGCTCAAGTTACTAAAAATCCCAGCCAGTGATTCTCAATCCTGGCTACACACAAAACCACCCAGGCCCAGGCATCAATACCTTGGTTTCTCTTTCAATGTCTCTTTAGACTGAAAAATCTAAATCATGAATGTGATTTTTTTTAAAGAAAGCATAAAAATGAAAACATATATGGGAAAAGGTTTGACAACCTGAAGACTGTCCCACATATGACACTTTAATGAAATAATAAATGGAAAAGAACATACTTTATGAAAATCATCTGACATGCAGTTCATCCATAGTACCTGCCGTTCACACAGTTGTGAATATGGGCCAGAGAGTGAGAGCTCAAGTAGCCAGTGGTCTGTGTGGTCAGTGCATGATCAGACAGGGCGGGAAGGACTGGGGTTGACGTGCAGCAGGAGGAAGAAGGTCAGCCTTGAGAACACACGCCTGGGGGATTTTGTGGGACTGACAGACACAGGTCGTGCTGGAGACTAATGAGGGGACACTTTTCTTTCTGTGATGATTTGAAGCCAGGCTTTCCCGGTGCCCGGCCCAGCACAGTCCCTCTGGCCTCCTGTCTATGGAAAGGAAACTTGGAATGCAGAGTAGCTGATGATATAAAAAGGTGGAAAAATAAGAGGCCACCAGGGTCTTAGAGTCAGCAGGGTCAGGATTGTTCCCTGGAATGTTTGACAAATCGAGCATCCCTGTGATTTAAGAAAGTAATGCCTGGCATATTTTGGTATCAGACTCCAGTGTTTGTTAAACCAAACTGGAAACTGACAATTTATAGAGACAGAACCTTAGGATTTTCATTTTAAATAAGCCAAGTTTTAAAGAGGAATTCTTCCCAGAAGTGCATTTCACACTCTAGGACAAGGAGTAACTCTTTTAGAGCCCTAAACTTAAAAATACGTGTTGGAAGTAAGAGAAGAGCAAGAATACATATGCACTTAATGACTGTTAAAATAACACAGATGTGTGGCTTAGTTATTAAGGTGGACACTCTTGTAACCACCACTCATGGAAGGACCTAGACTTTACTCGACACCCCAGGTGGCCCCTCAATTGCCACCTCCCTAGCACAACCCTCCCTGCAGAAAAATCACTGACTTCTATGGCAATCAATTTGTTACTTTTTTTCTCTACTTTTCTTTATACTTTCATCACCCAAAGATATAAATCCATAAACGCTAGCATTTTTTTAAAAGGTGTATCATTCAGGTCTCTTTTAATCTATAGTTTTTCCCATTCATCTCTCTTTCTACTTCATTGCAATTTATTTGTTGAAGAAATCAGATCATCTCTTCTGTGTGGTTTCCCTCAGTTTAGAATTTGCTGGTTGCATTCCCACCATATAGATTCCCATGTTTTTCTGGCCTTCATATTTCTTACAAATCATTAGTTGGATCTAGAGGCTTAATCCCATTCACATTTGATTGTTTGAAGATGGCTTCTGGGGTGGTGATGTGTCCTTCACCAAGAAGTGCATACTTCAAACTGTCTTTTTGTCTTGGAAATAATCACCGATTCTCAGTCCTTACATCCTTGTTTCATTAGGGGTAAATAGTGATATTCCAGTTTTATCATTCTTCATTTATTTATTGGAATCAATTTCTATACAGAAAAACTTCCCCTCATCTACTATTTGGTTACCTGGTGGTACAGTTTGTAGAAGAAAAACAGAATGAATGCTTGACTATTTCACTTTACCAGTGTCCCAAACAAACCATCAGTTCCCTAGTGTCCTTCCATAAAAGGTGGCCAATTAATTATTTTTGTATCATTTGTATCTCATGCATATTTGATTTGTTTCAGTGTATCGTAGTTGTTATAATAGCTCTTAGGAGAGTGTTTTCATGGTTGCACAATAGCTGAAATTATGCCTGCACAGCCAATACCCCAAAAATCATAGACGGGAAAAAAGGGCCTAAAAATGTCTACCCCTCCCTTGTCTTTAAAGTCATATGGCTAGGGGAGGCAAGACGGCCTGGTGGAGAGAGTCCAGGTTTCAGAGTCACTGACGGGAGACCTGGGCTTGCATCTTTGCTCTGTCAGCTACTAGTGGTGTGACCTTGTGTCTCCCGCTGAACATCTCCGAGACTCCCTTTCCTCATCTGCAAAAGTGAGAGTAGCAACAATTGCCTTATCTCAGTGTAATATATTAATTGAGAACAGGCACAAAGCTGCAGTGCAGTGTCTGATGCACAAGGTCTTCAGCCCAGGTTCTTTGCCTTTCCTGAACTCCCCTTGCAAAGCTTTGGGCTACACGCTGAGTGCTAGAAGCAGAGAGTGAGTTCCGGGCCTGGCCGTGGGCAAGCTTATGGAAAACGGAAGCACTTTAAGAAGGGGTCATTCACTGGGCAACGTGTTCAAAGATTTAAGCCCACAAATACATGTGGTTCTCTCTTTTTCTTCTTCCCTCTACTCTTTTTTGTTTTCATCTACAGGAAGTTTTCATTATTGCCATCCAATAAAGTTTATTTTCATTCCCTTTGTTTTCTGAGGAAAGTGAATTGGTATTTCCTAGAAGCCTTTTATTATAATATAAACCAGCTTCTCCAGCTTTTGAAAAGGATGCCCTTAGCTACAGCACTGTGGGCTTCCCAGGCAGAGGACAGTCACCCCCACTTTTGTCTAGTTCAAAGGACTCCAGATTCTAGGGAGGACAGTTTTCCCTGGCACCGTTTCAGAAATGTGAGCCGCCAGCCATGCGCCCCCACCCTGCCCAGACACACACATTTACCCCTGAGGTTGCTTTTTTTTTTTTTGTTACTCCCCCCTTCAATCCCCCCTTTGCATACCCAGGGTGCTGCTCTACATTTTCCAAGACGTTTCTTTTCACTTGTGAGGAAGTATTATTGTAAAATATAAGCATGCTTAGACATTGCCATTTATTTTCAAAAAGAAGGAAATTCTCCTTTCTGAACGTTGTGGCTGAAATCAGAAGCAGCTAGGCAGACGCCAACCAGTGGTTTACCACGGTGGATGACTTCTGTCTACCCAACAGAAGAGAAGGACCCCAGGGCTCTCTGCCATAGTCACAGAAAGCTTCGTCAACCCTGAGAGAAGCAGAAGTCGTTTGCTATGGCCTTACAGTGCTGTAGTGTTTGTGTCCAGGCAAAGGCTTTCATGTGCTCTACCACCTATGATCCTTATGATAACCCTGGGGAAGGCTGTGGAGACAACTTCTATTCCCATTTTATAAAACAGGAAACGGGCTCAGAAAGATGTCTCAGAGCCGTTAGATCCAGGTCTAACACTTGAAATTCCTTACTCTCATGCAGTGGTCTTTGTGCTACCCCACTCTCCCCTTCTCTCCCAGCAGTGTGAGTTCCTGCCTTCACGCAGGCCTTCCTCCCCTGCTGAGATGGCGGCTGCCCCAGGACTTCCAGCTGATGCAGACACTTGAAGCTTATCACAGTCCCTCTGTCTCCTCATCATGCAGGAGTCCATTCATTCAACTACAAGCATTTATTCAGCACCTCTCGTGTGTCAAGCACTGTGCCTTCATTGGTAGGGAACCAGACACCCTCAAGCTGCTTGTGGTCGAGTAGAAGAAAAATGTTATACATAAAAAATATAACAAATGCATAATGATATCTGAAGTTTTGTATTAAGGTCAATTCATAATGATTTTCTCTCATGAATAGGAATTGATAAAGGAATTGCCTCTAGGTTAAAAAATCAATGTGTATCCATATAGCATCTTATAGCCAAGACTAAGGACGTCTAAAGCTACCTTCTTTTCATTTTCTGGCTGCTGTTATATAAAAAAAGACAGAGTGTATAGAAGCAGGAAGTTGGAGGATAGTCATTTAACAGCTGTGAGTTATTCTTGGGCCTAAACCATTTTGAGTCTTTACAATTTGAAGCAACACCAGTTAATTGTTTGAGGACTATAATCAACAATTTGCTTTATAAAACCTAATGCATCTCTTGGTGCCTAAAGCATGATCTAGGGAGGGAGGCGGGGTGGGGGGCTGTCCTTTCGTTGTTGTTTTATCATACTTGCTGAAGGGCTGCATGGAGCGCCTACTCCACTCCACAAGCCCAAACCCCATTTTATCATAATCTTCAAATAAAACATGCGTTCACTGTTTTTGTTTTCAAAAATTGTATTTTCTAGACAATTGTGTTGAATCATGAACCACAACTTTCAAGGCTTAGGGAAGTTCCATTAGATTTGTCAGAGAACCACAGTCCTGAGTGGTTTCAGAATGCAGGCTCCTACATGGTCACCCTGCCAGCTCCACAGTGGTTTTTAGATTCTTACAAAGGAGTCAAATATGATGCTTGTTATGGAGAAAAATAATCTGGGAGCAAAAACCAAAGTAAATCTATATAATGTGGCACACACTTTATTTTAAAGCTATTACTACTGTGCTCAGAGTTAAATGCTTGAGAGAAATGAATTCACTTTTTTCTAAAGACAATTATTGAATAGGGATATAGGATTATCTTGAAGAATGCATCTATATCATCTTATATAACAGGAAATCTACGATTTAATATGTTTCATAAAATCCTCATCTGCAGCCATTGATTAAATATTATAATTGAACTGCCTTTGGACTACTTCACTGCTAACTTGAACTCAACTAGTTCATTTGACAGCTATGTTTCCCTAACAGTGGCTCAGCAGACACCAACTAATAGAAAATTTTCTTCTATTACAGAACAATTTTTTCATATGTGGGAATTCACCTTGCAGTAACTTAGCTGTTGTGTTTTTAACCAATATTTAACAGTTATCAAAAGTCATTTGATTAGTGATTTTTATGGAAAAAGCATTATATTAAGAAAAGAGAACTAACTGATCTTTAGGTTACAAGACCCAGGTTCAAAAGCTAACTTAACCATCTATTCTTTATGTGGTATCGGGCAAGTCATCTAATAAGTGGAGATGGTCACTCACTGTCTTGGCTATCTAATGGGGTCACTGATGCAGGTCAAGTGAGCTAAACAAATAGCACTTGCAAAAGTGTAAAGCAATGGATGGTGTAAGACATTTTTCTTTTGGTTTCGTTAAGTCCCCCCTCACGTGCTTGTGTACACGCACTTGTATGCGTGCACACACACACTCAGCAGCTTTGCAAAACTACTCTTTTTGAGTTGTAATTTATGTTCCACTTTCCAAAAAAAAAAAAAAAGAAGTAGCTTATAACACAAGATACAGATAATAGAACTCATCAAACAAGGATGTGTGACCAGAAGCCAGATACTGAAGGCAAGAGAAATTAGGAGGAACCACTAACATTGAGCATAAAACTTCCCAAGCTTCCTAGCAGTTAAAGCAAAAGGGAAAACACACTTTTTGTTTGTTTTTTTTTTTTCAGTCTAATTGAGAGAGAGAACCCTCTTTGTCTTTGTGCTATATTAGCTTGTAACTGAGTGCTACTAACATAGCTTTATGTCTTACTTAACACAGTCTTCATGAGACATTACCAAACACTTCTTTAAGAAACCATGGTGTCTTGTCTAGTTCCTTGCCTGACACAAAGTAGGCAACTAAAAAATGGTAATGATTAATACTAGAAGCTTAATAAATATTTCTCCTTTTCTTCCTCATGTTTTTCTTTCTTAGGCTGATACCAATACTGTCAAAATTCTGCACAAGACTAAGACACCGGTGGATTTATTTTAAACTCTAATCCACATGAAAGTAATCTGTCATTGTAAGGATACAACTTGTATAATAAATTGTTTCTGCCAGTTTTAAAGGGAAGTCACTGTATTTCTCCTCCTCCCTCCTCCATGTCTTTTTAACCAAATGTTGTTTCTGGGACAACTTGATTGACACAAGCTCTTAAATCTGCATCTTTCAGGTACCAGTTTAGAGATCTACTGTGGAAATCTGTTCATTTCTTTCAGCATAGAAACTAAGTGGATTTCAAGGTGTCTTCTCATCTTGAGATTGTGCATCCTGTGTGAACTTTTCCAAGTGCATATAGTAGAGCAATAAATCATATTTTGATCAGTGCCAAAAATATGGTGCCAAAGAACATCTTGACATTACTATTAGCGTATGTTGTATCCTGTAATTAAGCAGAATTGGCTTGTAGATGAGTCCTTCTGAAGACAGAGCCCTCCTTTCACTGGAGTGTAATCGGAATGAGCTATAGCTCTCATTAAGTTACTTGGCAATACATCACCGGTGTGACCTGTCATTCTAATGATGCATTAGTGTAATTCATCAACAGGGTGAATCCCACTAATAAGATGTTACTTCAGAGGCAGGGCTATCCAGTACAGAAAGCGTCCAGGGGCAGATGTATGATGACTGCAATGTAAGACCCAGAAGGCTCTATATAATGGAGCCCAACCTCCCCCTTACTATATGAAGTTTATCTATTTTTAAGCTATCCAAATCAATAACTAACTGCCCCCAGACTCTTCTAAGTTTCCTTTCTGACAAATCCCTGATTCCTTTACTGGTCCAAGAATATGTGACTTTCATTTCTTTGGGCATATAACTGAGTCACTTAGTTCTTTCTTAAGATTTATAATTCAAGGAAAATCAGTTTCATAGCCGTCATTGTCAAAGTGCCTGTGGATTTCTGTATGATTCAAAGCAGACAATTCTAGATAATTCTAGATAATTTAAAAAAAAAAAACAAATACAATGATGCCAGTTTAATAAAAAAGATAGGAAGAAATGATATTAAAACTCAAAGCTCATATAGTTGGTATGATTGAATATTACATTCGTCTCTGAGCTCCCTGGTAGCAAAATTAACAAGAGATGATGGATTGAAAGAATGAACACTATATCATTTAGAAACTTTCTTTCTAATATTAAATTCTAACAATTGTTTATTTAGGCCCTTATATAATGAACCTCAAAGAATTTAATGGACTTTTCCTTCAATGGTAATAACACTGAAAATGTGGTAACATTTCTCATAGTGATTTCTTAGTCTCAACTTTTGATAAAGCCAAGGATATATTATAATTAGAACATTATTTGTTTAAGGTATTTTTGTGAAAAGCAAAGTTAATACGGTTCAGGTATATAACTTACTTTGGGAATAGACTTCAGAAAACTTAGAAAAAATTCATTCCTCTATAAATGGGATCATTTTTTTCTACTGTTTAATATCATTTCTCTCTTCTGAACTTTTTTTAGGAGGTGATTAACAATTTATGATTTTTTAGCTTTATTGTGATATAATTTACAAGCAGTAAACTTTATCCTTTGAAAGTATACGTTTTGATGAAATTTGGTAACTGCATTTGCTCACATAGCCACCACCACAGTCTAGATGGTGAGTGGACCCCATCCCTTGGCCTCCAGCCCCAGGCAACCACTGATCTCCTTTCTGTCACTATGATGTTGTCTTTTGTAGAATGTCATGTATATGGAATCATTCACATGGTCTTTCGTGTTTGACTTCCTTCATACAGCATCTATGTTGTATGTATTCATATTGTGTTCACCTTTATTGCTGAACTGTATTTCATTAGGATTTATTTTTATGAGGAAAAACCTTTAAAGATATTAAGTGTAGTGGCTAGAAGGGATATCCATATGAATTTGATAACAAGCATAGAGGTGGTAATTTGTATTCTTGTTTGGGTAGAGAACAAATGCCTTCTGTTCCAATATATTTTTTTAATACTTCACAATGACAAGCTTGAAAGTTAACTGATGGCAGGAATCATGTTCTCTAGCTGCCATTATATCTGCAATATCTAGCCCAGTGCCTGAATTTACTAGGTGCTTAATACATCATTGTTAAATGAGTCAATGAAAACATTAATAGATGCTCATCATCCATGTACAACAGTCACATGTGAAGAGAGCAGTCCCTCAAAATAAGTAACAGTAAAATATAAAGAGAAAAGTTACATTAGTTACCACTTATTGAACACTTATAATAGAAGTGCTCCTAAAGTGACTTGGTTCTCTGCACATATTTCAGATTCCTTTCAGATCTATTTTTAGCTCTGTCATCTGAGTATTTTTAAAACCTTTTTGATGTGGTGTATTTTATACTGAATTCCCAGCTTTAGGATAACCAATTCAGTCCATTTACTATGTACTGTCCTTTCATTTGCCCTAAGAGTATTTCTAAATATTTGGTAATTTTCTGAATTATGCACACTCTTCAATTCTAAGAGTTTTTCTAAACATATAAAGTATAACCAAGAAATGGTGTGCTTGGAAACAGAACACCGTAAAATGTTAACACTTGAAGATGATTTAGTCTAATGTCCTCATTTTAACAGAGGAAGAAACTGAACTCTTGAAAATGACTGATCCCAGTTCACATGTTTGGCAGAAAATTTTGTGCAATTGAATATTTTTTAATAGTCTATTAATCCCAATAAGCAAGCAGTTAGTTTGCAGAATTGAACTGAAAACAAAAGAGATTGCTTAGTTTGCTTACTTATTCATATCCAAACTTTACTGAGGAGAACTGGGAGTGTGCAGTCTATCAAATCGAGTGATATTTCAGAACACTTCAAAGGAAAAAACACTTTCACAAGGAGCCAGCTACAAAGCTCAAATTAGAATCCATGTGAAGGCAAGAAAAATAGACAAAGAGCTAAATTCTGTACTGCAAGTACACTGAGCCTCAACTCTACTGGACATCTCAGTGAATTACAGAATATGTTAAGTATGTGCTTAAACTATATATTTGTTTGGCATTTCAGATTTTTTTTCTTTCTGCAAAGTCAATAAGTATTCCAGAAATTAGATTTTCAGGTAGAAAATGAAGTTCACCTGAAAACTCAATACATTAATTTTGCCTCTTATTTACCATGTCTGTTCACAAGGATTTGTATTCAGCATATAAAACACCTTCAGATGTAGGCCTCTGTAATACTCTGAATTTCATAGTTCTAGTGAACATTAAGATAAAACTGAGTTGTATTGGTTTTACAACTTCAATAAGATGATACCCAAATCAATGCTATAGGGTCTCTTGCCACTAGATAAAACTCTGACATATTCTAACCATCCACCCATTAATTCAAAAATTATTTATGAAATGCTTACTAAGCACTTAGGTACTATAACACACAAAAAAAGTGCTTTGATAATGCAAAGAGAAGAGCAAAGGGTTTCAGTGCGGAAAGGGACTTAAAGGAAGACCTTGAGAGGAGGTGACTTGTGAACTGGCCCTTGTGTGAGGAGAGTTAACATGATGAAGGTGAGTCCTGGAGATGCAAAGAAATGCTATGAAAAGGGTAATACACAGGATATCTTCTCTCTGGATTCCATTTTGGAAAGATGTAAATGCTTTCAAGGGAAGATATGCATCAATAGATCAAAATGACTTTGACCATATTTCAACAACTAATAGATGGAACTCAGCATCAATGGAAGATCCTATGCTTTCTGGAATCCTTAAATTCCCAATAATTAATATGCCATAATAAAAATATTAAAGTCTCTCAAAATAGGATACTGATAGAACAAAATGTCATGACTTGACCTAGAATTTTATGATATAATATTAAAAGTAAAAAAGAATTTTATGTGCAACATGGCAGATAGATATAAATGATATAGACATACAGCTACACCCGCACTCATACACCCATACTTGTGATGGAGATAACCAACACCAATATTGACAATAGTCTTTTATGACTAGTAGGGTATTTTAATTTGCTTCAGTGGCATGATGATATCTTTGGACCCTTAAAAAGGAAGTTAGATTTGAACAGCCTTTGACAACTCACCCAACAACATAGCACCCCTTATAGATTTTTGTGTTGTAAACTTTGGTCATCTTCCAAATAAGGATGCATTTATTACCCTTAAAGTCAGAACCAGATATATGATAAAAGTAATTGCTAAATCCTCTGGTGGCTTAAATATTCATGGATAACTATAATTGGTAAAAACAACTGTAGCCTTTGTAGGTAAACTGCCCATGTAAAAATTCACTTTTGCAAGATGCGCAAGGGAAGGAGTATCTACTTTTCTAAAAGATTTGCTATCAAATTTTTTAAAATATTGCATTTTTCTTATTCACTTGGATAATCAGTTGAGTTACAAATTTCTTCAATGAGACTTCATGTTTACCCTATAAGATGGGGCATTTCTATTACAATATCAAAGTTTATTTTAGTAGGTATTACAAGAACCTTTATTAAACAAACAATGGAGCTAGATTACAGTTACTTTAAAATAGCAGTGAACTTGCTCTGACTCCAAGATAATTTAGTTTTACCTCCAAATAGCCCCACTGCAATATTTCTCTTAGGAAAAAAAGTATTATGGCCAATCTCTCTTGAAAAGGGACTTAAAATCAGCTCTATGATGAATTTCTCAAGCGTTTTGTAGAGCTCTCTGAAAAAGTTTTCTTATTTTCTCAGAATAAAACCTGCCAATCTGCCAATCTTAATGTCTTAGTCTAATCTATACCACATATATGACAGGCAAACAAACACAACATCTGCTGAGGGACGGGAATTTGATTTTATATTTAACTTGTCTTTGAGCAGGTTGGCTGCTGTCTGAATTGCTGGTGGGTACTCAATCAAAAATAGTATCTCCCTTCACTTTTCTGGCAGGTTCTCCCAAACTCCATGTTCTTCCCTATCAGGCTGTTCTGTGAATCAAACACAAGGAGCCACACTAGAAACAGATCAAGATGTGACAGGGTCAAGAGAGCTAAATATAGTGACTCTGGAACTACTTACAGTTATCCGTAACTGCACCTCAGAAAGGCTGACCTCTGTGTTCTTTCTCAGAATTCAGAACAGCACACTGGAAGAGACCAGTTATATGATAGCCAGCAGTATTTAAGCTTAGCATGATTATTGTTGATTTATTTAATTAGATGTTTTGCTTTCCTTGGTCAGCCTATTTACTTATTATTTCAAGTTTTAGTCTACTATTCTAGAAGTGGAAGGTTAGACACCATAAAGAAGTTGCTTGGGAGAGCTGAGGTCTGAGAGAGCATGTGTGCCTTTAGCAGATGGTAGGTTGATGGTCTCACTGATGAGGTAAATATGTCTGCTGAAACTATGTTGAAAAATTTTAAAAACTTGAGAGAAATAAATAAAAGTATGAATATTTTAACTTGAGTTGAAATAAAGGAAATGTTTATAACAAAATAAGTTATGCAAAACAATAAATCATCAGCTTGTCCTGTTGGCTAAGCACAGTGCATGAGTTTATCCATTCAAATGGGGAAACTATTTGATATTAGTTATAAAAATACTACAGAAATTTTATACTGTTCATCAGTGTTAACAAGTCTCATTTCTTAATCCTATTCCCCACTCACCAAAAATTCATAATTATATTACCTGTATGTTTCAGTAACTAGTTTTTTCGTTTCTCATAATAACAGATACTCCTCGTGTTGGCATATAGAGATATCTTTAAAAAGTAATCGTTGACAGCTTGCTGAGGAACATAAAGACAGTGGCTGACTTACATTGCTTCCCATTCTTGTCGCAACCACATTATGTTTGCTGTGTTATTAGACTGGCGTTATGAACATTTATAGAATTTATATGTTATAATCATAATTCCCATACCATTAATGGCTTATCACTAAGTTTCATCTCCATTTAGATGGGACTAAGTCTCACCGACCATTCTTTCATCTCACACATTCTTCTTCCTGAGCTGTGTATCCTCTCATTCATTTCTTGATGGGCTGAATTCCATTATCAATCAGGTTTTACCAAGTATTTACTGGTTTAGAATGACTTTTTTTGTGTCTTAAAAGTGACTGAATCCCAGGCTGGATATATTAGTTTTGTTTTTCCACTAAAAATCAGTAGACATTGCTTTCATGTCTTCTGGGAGTCAGTGTTGCCAAAGGGAAGCCTGAGGCCGGCCTGATTTTTATATCTTGTAAGCGATTTAATACTTTTTGTTTCATTATCCTCAGATTTCTTTCTCTATCCCTACATTTCAAAAACTTCACTAGAATGTATCATTCTACTGATTAGTCTGTAACTACCTTTTATGGAAAACTGCTATGTCATTTGAATCCACAGGTCCACAGAGACAGAACTTCCTTTTTCTTTTTTTTTTTTTTAATTTTTAATTATTGTGGGTACATAATAGTTGTATATTTTTTGTGGGATACATGTGATGTTTTGATACAGGCATGCACTGTGGATTAATTAATCAAATCAGGGTATTTGGGGTATCCATCACCTCAAGCATTTATTATTTGTTTGTGTTAGGAACATACCAATTCTACCCTTTTAATTATTTTAAAGTACATCCTAACTTGTTGATTATAGTCATTTTGTTGTGCTATCAAATATTGTTCATTCTAACTATCTAACTACATTTTTGCACCCATTAACCATCCACAGTTTATCCTCCTTCCCGGCCTCTGGTGACCATCATTCTATTGTCTGTCTCCAGGACAGCAATTGTTTTTAACATTTAGCTTCCACATGTGAATGAGAACATGTGAGATTTGTCTTTCTGTGCTTGGCTTATTTAACTTAATGTAATGTCAAACTTCCTTTTTCATAGAAATTTTTCTCATTTGTGCCTTTGAGAGTTTTTTGGTTTGGTTTTTTTGATTGTTCATTTGTCCATTTCTCTGTTTTAAGGATACTCTACCCTGTGTTTGTCATGTCTAGTCTAACTTCCATTGATTTTAGTTTTCTTTGCACTTGTTACTTTTTCATGCTTGTCCTTGTCGTTGCCTCTATTTTCAGTAGTATACATTCTTCTTCTGTTTCTAATATGATTTCCTTTTCTTCAGTGATGATTTTATGGCTTTCTTTAATCTGTTTTCTAAGCATGGCCACAGTGCCTTTCATCTCTTTAATTATTTCATCTCTTCTTTTGTCTCCTATATTGATTCTTTGATATTCTCCAAGCCTACTAAAGATTCCATGTTGCTTTTCATTTTTTAAGAGTATAGTGGAATATTTATCTGTAGTCTCCTTCATTTCCAATCCCCTAAAAAGTATTTATTACTTTTTATATTCCCTTTTGACTTTTTTTGGTGGGAGTGGGAAGTAAAATGGTAACCACATGTAGGCGCCAGGTTTGATCTTTGCTGAGTACAAATCATCTGTGTGTGAGTTTCTGTTTGCTCACCACTAGTTTAAGTAGCAACACCTTGCCTGGAGTAAAATTGAAAGTAGTATGGATACTCCCTCACTAGCGTACCTTATTCTCTAGAACAGTGTTCTCTTCTGGGAGAGCAAATCACTAAAGCAGTGATTGGGGTGACTCCTAGTGAAGATTCTTCACCAAGTTGCTATTTGTTTCTCTTCTTTTTTTTCTTTAGTTTTTTGTTTCACCTCCACCCTCCGGGTTGCAAGGAGCAAAAACTCTGCAAGGATGTTTCTTTGTCTCTAATGTCCTGTCCACTAACTCAGTCCTCACTCTTCTTTTTTTTTTTTTTTTTTTTTTGAGACAGAGTAAAACTCTCTTGCCTGGGCTAGAGTGCCGTGGCATCAGCCTAGCTCACAGCAACCTCAGATTCCTAGGCTCAAGCAATCCTCCTGCCTCAGCTTCTCGAGTAGCTGGGACTACAGGAATGTGCCACCATGCCCAGCTAATTTTATATATATATATATATTTTTTTTTTTTTTAGTTGTCCAGATAATTTCTTTCTATTTTTCAGTAGAGAAGGGATCTCACTCTTGCTCAGGCTGGTCTCGAACTCCAGACCTTGAGGGATCCACCCACCTCTACCTCCCGGAGTGCTAGGATTACAGGCGTGAGCCACCACACCCAGCCCTCACTCTTCTAAGGAATGGAGTATTGTCTTGGTCTCTCAGGGCCTGCTCACTCACCTTCAGAAAGATCTATATCCTGCTAGAGAAGTTTGCAAAGATTTATTGACATTTGGTTTTTTAAACTCAATTTGGAACTCAAACGTCGGTGTCTCAGGCAAACTGTCTTCTTAGTCCATGATTAGTGATTGTTTTCTAGTTTAATTATAGATTATATTTTCTACCCTATATTTTATTCCTTTTGTTCATTTCTATGAATTTCAGGAAAGAGCATATACATAGCATTTCTTCATTATCTTTTAGTATATGAATTTCTTCTGACTTCTTGAAGGCGTACAAAAATACAAAGACTCCTAAATTGAATTTGATAAATACAAAAGGTTTTTTCTCAGATTGATGGTAGCAAATTGTAGTCCTCCATAAATTACCAACATTTGCAATTATTGTTTACAAATTGGAATCTTTTATTGATTTTTGTCCAGCTTAATATATAAGTAAGCATTTCTACCTCAGTAATCACTGGCTATATTGTATAGTGTTATAAAGATGTGTAGACCTTTTGCTACTTTTTTCCTACCAAAGATAAAGTGAGGGTGTGTATGTCAGTGAAATTAAGTTCTATGCTTTAAATGTGTGATCTTTTTTTTTTTTTTCATTAATGCAAGAGACTCTTTCTCCCCTCCAACAGCCGTTGTTAGAAAGCATTAAATTGAGCATTCAAGATTAATTCCTTGGCAGGTCAAGAGGAGAACAGCATGTAGCCAATCCTACCTTCGTGTTTCTTCTTAATGGCTTCAGCACAGTGTGAAAAAGTAAACAGTTGTGACAAGAGATGTAATGGATGAGCTGAGTGTGACAGGTCACCCCAACTGAAGCTCATCCTCTCTTTAAGTATACTCTGTAATGAAGTGTACTATAGCTTTGGAGATCATCAAAGACTTGTATTGTAAAATATATTTCTAGAGTGGAGAAGGATCTTGAGTAAATATATTATGAATGATGGTGCTTAGTGACACCAAAGAAGTAAAAATAAATAATGTATGAAGTATGCTTATCCTGAAGTTTTAATAAGATCCCGCTTCTGTCTTCTCTGTGCCTTCCACTGTTCTCTTTTATGTACAAACACACTCTATTCCAAATAGTTTTATTTCGTAATAATTATTTGGAGAGTGGTTTTATAATTATTAAGGACAGCATGATTACGGTATTTTTTCACTAAAACCTAACATATCTCTTGCTCCTAACATATCTCATGACTTTTTACACACTGAGAACCCACAGATTCCTATGAAATTGAGTGAGTTAGGGGTCAAGCTGTCCTTCCCCATTTCGTGGAATTATAAACAAAAATGGGACACTTTCTCTTTCTTCCACCAGTCCCAATCTCAGGGAGATAGATTGACAGGAAGAAATAAAGATAATTTTCTATTCACCGACATAAATTGTTGCTCAGTCTTGGAGTAAACTATTTCAAAGTAAAGCTAAATTATTTCAGGTAGGTTATATTTGCCTAGGGGTCAGTTTCTAACAATAATTATCATTATAGTTAATATCTGTTTAGTATTTACAATGTGTCAGGCACACTGATAGACATCTTGCACACATCATCTGGTTTAATCTTCCCAGATAGAAAGTATTCTTTCATTCGTTTATAGAAAGCTGAGATGTACTCAACGTCATAGAGTCAGAATGAAAACTACACTCTTCCAGACTCCAGGGCCCACAGTCTTGTCTTTATACTTCACTGCTACAGCGCTGTCCAACGTGGCAGCCACTAGCCGCTTGTAGTTATTAAATACATGTGCTCAATAATGTAGTTAATGTGACTGAGAAACCAAGTTATTAATTTTATTCAATTTTACATTTAAGTAGCCACCATATTGGACAGCACAGCTCTAGTTTGTCTTTTATAAGATTTGTTTTTTTTCTGTTATGCAGCAATAGATAACCAATACACTGAATAAGAACTATGATATCTCTAAAATCCCTCCAATCTTAAAATCTTATGAATGTCAGAAAATCTTAAACAAAATAAAAAATGTGCCTTATAAGTGTGCTACATTGGCTCTGAGCTGCTGGGAATATCCCCTCCTTAAAACAAACTAACAAGCAAACAAATATTTCACACCAAGGAACCAAGAACAAGTTTACACTTTGCTGTTAACATTTTAAGGGTTATTCCAAAAAGCCTTTTGAAATTAAATACACTTCTGAAAAGTTTTATCAAGACCCAGGCTAGCAAAACAATGCCTGCTTTTTTCAGAGTATAGAAGGGTTTGTATCTTATTTAAAGTTAGCTTCTTTTCCTTATAACCACACTGATCTTTCCTATTTAAAAGCACCAAGGCAAGGTAACTTTAATTACTGTCCCCTCCAGCGATCTCAAATCAAACTCACAAATCCTTGTAGACCTTTAGTTTAACTTTCTCAAGGCCAAGCACTTCTCTGTTAGACAGCAGTCAGTTCCCTGAGATCGTTTGGATTGTTACTTTGAGAAGTTAAGCTATATCAATAACTACGAATATGTAAAAGTTCTGGTTCATTTGTGTCTTGCCAGTACTTGGTAATGTCTTTTGTTTTTAATATTAACCATTCTAGTATGCAGTGATATCTCATTTCAGTTTAAATCTGCATTTCTTGAATGACTGTTCAAGTTGAGCATGCCTTCTTTGAAAAGTTCAGATTTTTATATTGGATTGCTTGCTTTCTTATTGTTGAATTTTAAGGGTTCTTTATAAAATCTGTCTATATGGTGTTTTTGGAGATGAGATTTGAAAATATTTCTTTCTAATTTGTGGTTTTTTTCATTCTCTTGACAGTGTCTTTCATAGAGTGAAACTCCCTAATTTTGATGAAGTCCAATTTATCATTTTTTTTCTTTTGGTATCATATCTAAGATATTGTTGCCCAGCAAAAGTCACAAAGATTTTCTTCTATATTTTCTTCTAAAAATAATATGGTTTTATGTTAAACATTTAGGATTGTAAGGTATTGTTTGAAATTTTTTTTTTTTTTTGCATCTAGATGTCAAATTTTCCAAGGAACATTTGTGGAAAAACTGTCAATTTTTCACTAAACTGCCTTTATTCTTTTGTAAAAAATTAACTGACCATATTGTGTGCATCTATTTCTGGACTCTCTATCCTGTTCCATTGATCTATATGTTTAGCTGATACTGTACTATGCTTATTGCTATAGTTTATTACAAGTCTTGAAATCAAATAGTATGGTTGCTCCAATTTTATTCTTCAAAATTGACAACTTCATTTCCTTTGACTTTTCATGTAAGTGTTGGACTCAGCTTGTTGGTGTCTGCAACCTGATTCTGAATGTGATTGCATGGAATCTGTGGACTTTTGTGAGAAGAATTGGCATTTGGACAATATCAAGACTTCTAATCCATGAATTTAAGTGTATGTCTTTATTTAGGTTTTATTTTATATCTTTTACCAATGTTTTATAATTTTCATCATACACATCCTGCCCATATATTTTTTAGATTTATATTTAAGTGTATTTATTAATGCTATTGTAATCAGTACTTTAAAAATTGATTTCCAATTGTACATTGCTGATATACGGTCCACAACTTAAAATTTTTTCACTTTGCAATGGTCCAAATGTAATGTACATTGAGTAGAAACTGTACTTTGAGTACCCATATAACCATTCTAATTTCTGCTTTTAGTATAGTATTCAATAATTACATGAGATATTCAGTACTTTGTTATACAATAAGCTTTGTATTAGATGATTTTGCCCAATTGTAAGTTACTGTAAGTGTTCTGCCCCATTTAAGGTGGGGCATGGCTAAGCTATGATGTTGGATAGGTTAGGTGTATTAAATACATTTTCAGCTTATGACATCTTCAATTTTCCAGGGGTTTCTCAGACTATAACTCCATCATAAGTCCAGGAGCATCTGTATAGGAATACAACTGATTTTTTTTTTTTTTTAGTATTTTGACCTTATATCCTGCAATCTTGCTAATATCACCTATTAGTTCTAAGAGAGGGTGTGTGTGTATGTGTTTTTAAATTCCTTGGGATTTTCCATGTAGACAATTATCTCTTATGTAAATAGAGATAGTTTTATGTCTTCCCTTCTAATGTGTATGCCTTTTATTTCTTTTCCTTGCTTTTAGTTCATGGCTAAAGAGAATAGTGTTTAATAAGAGTAGTGAGAACAGACACATTTACTCTGTTCCTGATGTTAGGAAAAAAGCATTCAGTCTTCCACCCTACAATATAAGCTATGGGGTGGTCATTGTTCTTATTGTAGATGTCTTCAATTTGGTTAAGAGCATTTATTTTTATTCATGGTTTGTCAAGAGTTTTTTGTTTGGTTTTTTATCATGAATGGATGTTGAATTTTGTCTAATTTTTTTTTGTATCGAGAGAATTATATGGTTCTTCTTTCTTAATCTATTGATACCCTGATTAACTTAATTGATTTTGAATATTGAACCAGCCTTGTGTCCCCAGAATAAACCCCAGTTTCTTGTTATGTATTATTATTTTTATATTTTTCTACATTCAATTTGCTAATATTTTTTGAGGATTTCAAAGGCTGTTTATGAGGAATATTGGTCTGTAGTTTTCTTGTAATATCATTGTCTAGTTTTGCTATCAGGGTAAGGCTGGCTTCCTGAATAGAATTGGGAAATACTACTTTCTCTTCTATTTTATGAAAGAGATTGTATAGATTTGCTATTATTTCTTTTTAAATATTTGCTAGAATTTACCAGGGAAATAATCCAGAATTGGAGTTTTCTTTGTTGAAGGTTTTTTGTTTTTTGGTTTTTTTTTATTTCAGCATATTATGGGGGTACAGATGTTTAGGTTACATATGTTGCCCTTGCCCTCCCCTCCCCCTCTAAGTCCGAGTTTCAAATATGTCCATCCTTCGGGTGGTGCGCATTGCACTCTTTGTTGAAGGTTTTTTAACTATGAATTCAATTTCTTTAATATGTATAGACTATCCAGGTTATATATTTCTTGAGTGAGTTTTTTGTCTTTAAAGGAATTAGTCCACCTCAGCTAAGTTATCAAATTACGGGTCTACAGAGTCTGTAGTGATATCTCCTGTTTTATTCTTAATATTAGTAATTCGTATCTCCTCTTTTTTTTGTTCATCAGTCTGGCTGGATACTTAACAGTTTTATTGATCTTTTCAAAGAACCAGCTTTTGTTTTCATTAATTTTTCTCTGTTGATTTTCCATTTTCAATTTTTTCTATTCTGCTATTATCTGTTTCCTTCCTTCCTTCCT
>CAUYSK010123994.1:0-21715 GCA_963575035.1 Avahi laniger | reverse complement strand
AACCCTTTTTCAGTCTGCAGATCTTTTTTCTGTAGGTTGGGACACCGTGTGGGAGCTTGCTAACACGACAGTGAGGTTCAGCGGCTCGCCGCGTTGCAGCCCCGCGTCTGGGCGCCACTGAACCAGCGGGCGGGCGGGCGGGCAGCAGAGGCGGCCAGGCTGCCTTTGGCCAGGGCAGGGGAGGAATGGGCAATCTCGGTTGCCCACCCCAGGGAGACCCCTTCACTGTCCGCCAGGGAGGCGTCTGCCCGGGCCAGGCGGGGGGAGGGGCCGTGCCCGGCGCTTACCTGGGCCAGCTGCTGCCCAGCCTCGGTGGGCACTTGCCGCTCCTCCTCGCAGTCCGTCTTGTTCCCCAGGAGAAGGATGACCACCCCGTCCGAACCTGCGTCCTGCACACAGAACGTGTTCTCTCAGCCACAGCCCCTGTGTGCCGGGCCCGGGGGATTCGGCCTCCTCTCCTAGAAGATGGCAGTGTGCCCTACACGGGCGTCCTCCCAGGTCACACCACATCCTTCTCACCTGGACACTTCCCCCATCTGCCTAGAAACATCTCACCTACTATTCAAGGCCAGCTCAACGGCCCTTTCCCTAGGAAGCCTTCCTGGATTGCTCCTGCCCATGCCCCTCTTTTCCTGCGTGTGTGAACAGTCCAGTGTTTGGTATACAGGCTGCCTTGGCGCGTTTCCTAAGTGTTCCATGAATAATAATAACAGCTTCTGATTACCGTTTGCTATACACCAGGTGCTGTGCTGAAAGCGATTGTATCAGTTAGTCCTCACGACCCCGCTATGAGAGAAGTCAGGAAATTGAAGTTCAGAGAGGTTAAGTCACTTGTCCAAAATCACAGAGTTAGGGTGGAATAGTGGTTTAGTGGGATTCAAACCCAGGTCCTGTCAGACCCCAGGGCCCAGCTCTCCTCCTCACACATTATCTCACCTTGCTTCTTTTGCATCCCTTCAACTAGACTAGCAACTTCTGGAAAGCAGACAACATGACTAACTTCATACCCCTCTGCTGTGCTAGCACACACTGCAGAATTCCAGTAGATATGCACTGAGTATGTGGGGAAAAACAGAGGAATTATCACTTGCAGTGGCGCCAGGCTTGCGTCATCCTTAGGTGTAAGAAGGCATCACAAACAGAGCTGCTGTATGTAGGAAAGAAATGTTCACAGGATAAAGGAAGTAGTTTGGTTTGAAGGCTGTACCATGTGGTCGTGGTTTCTTTGTACTCCTATGCTCCCAGCTCATCCAACCACATGACTTCAGTGGGTTGCGTCACCCATATGTGCTGTTGTGTCATTTGTAATCCTTGGAGAAAAGGGGGAGTGGGCAGGAAACAAGCTCCCTCTTGACTCCAAAAACTGGGGCCCACCCCAGTGGCCAGCTGCTCACCTGGAGACAGCTCAGCCAGTAGCGCACGTGGACAAAGCTCTCCTGGGAGGTGACGTCGTACATGAGCACCACCCCATCAGCCTTGCGGAGCAGCTGCTGTGTCACGCTGTGGTATCTGCCAGAGAGTCTGCGTGAGGCCACGCCAGGCAGCGGCCCCAGGCCCCGGCCTCTCTCGGCCTCAGCCACCCCGTCTGCATCTCCATGGCTTCCCACAAAGGCAAGCGCATGCCTTCCCGCCCACGGCACAGTCACTGCTGACCAGGCTCATGGCTCTCGCCAGCTCTCAGCTCTCCTGGCTCGAATCGCAAAGGACCAAAGGTTGCTCAGTGAAAATTCTCCCTCTCCCTGCCCCATCCTGCAACCCCTTGGTCCCCCTCCCCAGAGGCAACCAAGGCTACCAGTTTCTTAAATATTATCCCAGAGATATTTCATGTATATACGCATATACGAGGGCTATCCGGAAATACCCAGCCACGTAACCGTTCTCGTTACATTTCACATATACACACAGATGCGAACACATCTTTCTCCCCTGCTTTATACAAATACGGTGTGAAACATTCCTTGTACTCAGCAATATTCAGTATTCTGCACTTCGTTTTTCCAGTTAGCAAGATATCTTGGAGATATTTCCCGATTAGTAAACAGAGACAGTCCTCAGTCTTTTTCGTGGCTTTATGGTGCTTTCAGAAGGATAGGTGGTTGGGTGGCCATCCCTGAGGGCCACGTCGGGTGGCGCTGACATGTGTCTGAGGGGCCTCTGGGTCTGCGGCTCCGTCTGCCACAACTGGGGCTCCACCCGTCTCTCCTTGCCTGGCCCCCTGAACGCTTAGGGGAGGCCGGCCCATCTGCACTGGTGGCCTCTCGCCCGTGTTGTCAGGGCCGCCCTCCACCCCGCTGCACACAGGCCCAGCCCGGGTCCTCGACGAGACTGACACAGACGGTGCGTTACCTCTCCTGGCCGGCCGTGTCCCAGAGCTGCAGCGCAAAGCACTGGTTGTCCACCAGCAGGTTTTTGACCCGAAAATCCACTCCTAGGACACACAGAAGGGGTTAAGGCCTGCTTTCAAGTCCCCATCCAGCACTCCTAGCTAAGGCCTGCCCTGGTAAACACCTGTCCCCAACACCAGCCGCCGTGGGAGCCTGAGGCCGCTGGGTGTCCCCTCAGCTCTCCGAACCCCACCTGTACTCAAGGGCCTGCTTCCTCCGAGAAGCCTTCGCAGACCCTAGCTCTTGCACGCATCTTCCCCCCAGCTAGACAGGAGGGCAGACAGCAGCCCAGAGGGCAGGAGGAGCGCTGGCTTCAGGGATGACCAGTCCCTACACAGCTGCATAACCTCGGGCAAGCCGCTGCCCCTCTCTGAGCCTCCCTGCCTCGCCAGCGCGGTGGAATTCAAGGAGACTCACATTGCAGGGTGGGTGGGGAATTAAGTGCCTTCTGTCTAAGGTTCGGCCTGGTTGGAGGGTGCTGGAGAAGCGGTCATTTTTATTATCACGGTGATTTCTCCTGTCCCTGAACCCCAGCCCCTCACATTTCACAGACCCACCCTTCCCTGTGGTCATAGTTCCAGACCCTTCCTGTCCCTGGGAACACAGGGAAATGCCAGGGATGTTTGGAATCTTTGGCTGCGCCTTCCTGCCAACCCCCGCTTTCCAAGGAAAGCAGGTGGCATGGGGCGGGGCCGGATGGACAGGGAGGGCTGCTTTGTCCCCGTCCTCACCCTCTTTCCTGATGGAGTCCTGAGCTGCAGAGCCCACTGCAGGCCCCAGGCCAGCTCTCAAAAGATGACTCTCCTGATATATATGAGCAATGCCGGGCTCAGGCCTGAGCCCGCAGAGACCCGGCTCAAGGTCTCTTATGGTGACCCCCATAAGCACCTGCTGCTGCCCCTTGGTGGTGGCTGAAACCGCAGACTCCCCTCCCCCAAACTCTCCGCAAGGAAGCTGGGAGAAGAGGCAGCCTCCGGAGGCCCGGCCTCAGCAAGACGGTGAAGCAGAATTTGTCGGCAGCATCCACTTGGCTTTACTGCCCTCTCTCCTGGGGGTCATGAGAAGCCCCAGGTCTGCAGGAACCTCTGAGGTCATCTGATCCAACCTCCGTGTGATAAATGTCCATCCTCTGCTTAAATGCCTACGTGTCGTCTCCTAAACAACGCTGACGGCTCTTCCTCGCGTCTGATAACTCCCCAGCGCTGCCACTTCTCACCCTGCCCACCCCTCGTTGATCCACCCACGAGTCCCCACACCCTCCCCAAATGTGTTACAACTTAACTGCATAAACTGTCAGGATTATGTTTTCTCCTTCTCAGGGAATCTGCTATTTTATTAATCTACTTATTCATTCATTAATTTAAAGACAGAGTCTCGCTCTGCTGCCCAGGCTGGAGTGCAGTGGTGTCATCATAGCTCACTGCGGCCTTGAACTCTTGGGCTCAAGCGATCCTCCTGCCTCAGCCTTCCGAGTAGCTGGGACTACAGGCATGTGCCACCACCACGCCTGGCTAAGGAATCTGCTATTTTAAACTAGCAGCCCCAGGGAGAGGGCAATGATGAATCCAAAAGAGGGTAAAGCTTTTGATGTGGGGGCATGGGCTTTGAAGGCAGGTAGCCCTGGGTATGAACTTTGGAGCCCAGCTAGGGCAAGAAACTTAACTGGGTCTTCGATTTTCTGCTTTCCTCATCTGTAAACCGGGAGTAGATCTGGAAAATGCACACTCAGATACAACTCCGTGGCTCCGGTTCTCCACCTGGCCCTGTCCTAAAATGCAGGTAGCCTCTGGTTCTTATTGCTCTGAGAGAGAGGGTGGCAATGGAGGGAGGGCAGCGCTGGATGGGGAAGTATTGTCCTGTGAAGCCACCCTGTGATATTTAAGCCAGAATAGATGACAGCCACCAGGGGACAGTACACCGCAGCTGGGACTGGGACACTCTCAGCTGGCTAGCAATGCATGCAGGCCGGCCCTGTTTGGGGGTTTTGTTTTGTTTTGTTTTTATGCAACCTGTGTTTTTCTCAATGTTGGGGACCTTCTGGGGGAGCTCAGTCACGCAGAGGGCTGTTGCAAGGAACACGGCACACGGAAGGCGCCTGGTGCATCCCAGGCAGTCAGTAACGGCGGCCGTGCAGACCCTGTGGCCCCACTCAACATCGGGCCAGGCCTGCTGTGGGCTGTCCCTCCAGGGGTCACTGCGTGTCTAACTAGCTCCCCAGCTGAGGATTCTAGGGCAGAGAAAAGTTTGAGATTCTGTCCTGGGCCTCTCTTGTGTGAGAGCTGACATTTGGCCACTGGTCCCCATCAGCAGGTGCCCTGGCCTGACACCAAGACACGTATCACCGCATCTTTGCCCCTGAATGGGTCTACCCTTCCTGCTCGCAGGCCCGCTTCTCTGTAGCCCTGCACACGTCAGCGCCCAGTGATCCCGCTGCGTTTACGAGGGGAGGCTTTCTGCTTTAGGCCCTTGCTTGCTGGAGCCCCTGAGTTAGACATTATCAAACATTCACTTATAATAATAATAACAATAATAACTATTATTTATCGAGTACTCACTAGGTGCCAGGTATTATTGTAAGAGCTTGACATGTATTGACTCAACTAATCCTTACAGCCACTCCAGGAAGTTGGCACGGCTGTCGTCCTTATGCAAATGAGGATCTGGGACTCAGAGGGGTTAAACGATTTGCCCAAGTTCATACCCCGAACAAGTGGCAGAGCTGGGATTTGAACTCAGGCACCTGGGTTCCTAACTTTCCACATTCTACAGATACAGTCTGTGGAAAACATTCTGGAGCTGGTCATGAGCAAATCCAGCCAAGGGACCCTGCAGTGACCTGCCCACGGCCGCGTGGGTGGAGACTTGCTTGTTTTCACCATCAACTAGCACTGGCACCTAAATTGCAGGGTGCTTTGTTGAGGAGGCACATTATAAGCTAATCAGATCAATGCAGAAAAAGCAAATTACCTGTAATTAGAGAGGATTAGTGAAATAGTAAGATGATGCCCATATAAAATGACGTCTAATGCAGGGCCCATGGCCCGGGCAGGACCTGCAGCTTCCTCAGGGTGGCTTGCTCCGGGCCTGCTCTGGCTTGTCGGCCCTGGCCCCGGGTCTCCCCTTGCTCCCTGCGGCCCTCCCCAGCTGGGACCTTACCCACGGTGGCTGTCAGCCCAGTGGGGAAGGAGTTCTGGTGTAGCAGGTGCAGGAAAGACGTCTTGCCCACATTGGAGTCCCCCAGGAAGATGACATGGAAGAGGAAATCAGGATCGGCCTGAGGCTTGCTGGCCACGGGGTCCTCCAGGGAAAGGGTCAGCCCAGCCTCTCTGGAGCCTGTCCCTGGATCTTCAGGCCTGCTGTCTGTCCTTGGATCCCTGGATTGCGGGAGGCCTTGTTCTTTTGCGTGAGCAGCCATGGGTGGGGGCCTGGCTTGGGCTTCCAGCTCAGCCACAGTGGAGAGGGCCTGTGTGGGCTCCTGGGGTCCTGCTCCAGCCCCAGGCTGAGCCCCCATGGGGGAGAGGGCAGGAGAGCCCCTTGGAGGTGACGGTTTCCCAGGAGCAGAGGCTTCTGGTTCTGCCTGAGCCTGTGGCATGTCAGATGGGAGAGGGACAAGCAGAGCATCTGGCTGGAGCAGCTCTGAGTGTCCAGTTTCCAGGCCATGACCCTCAGCTGACCGCTCTGAACCGAGGTCCAGCCCGCCTCCATCCGCTCGTTTTCCTTCCTTGGCCTTGAGTTTCTGGTCCAGGCCGTGGTCGGGGCGGGCGGGGAGCCCACCCGGCCCAAGGACCTGGCCAGGGGCTTCTCCCAGCCCCTCAGGATGGGCCTCCTCCTGCACAGCGGGGCCCGGCTTGCCCTGGTCCAGCCCCTCTGTAGGAGCCTGGCCCACAGACTCCAGGTCCCGGGAGGGCCCATCTGGCTCCAGTGTGGGGGCTCTGGCTCCCAGGGCCCCCGGTTGTGGCTCAGAGCTGGGGGCAGGCAGGTGGTGATGGAGAGCCTCTGTCTGCCTGGGCGGCTCGGCTGGGACAGGCCCAGGCCCGGGGCCCTGGTCATCTGTGTCTGAGGCCTGGAGCTGTGTGCTGGTCCCAGCTTGGGCCTGGGGAAGGGGAGCGTTCATATGGGGAGGGGGCTCAGCGCCCAAAGGAACGGGCACTTTCCGGGCTGCTGCCACCAGGCTTCCTGACTCCCCTGCGGGAGCTCCCGGGAGACCCCTGAGGAAGCGGCCCTCAGGTCTGGGCCCCGGCTCCTTGCCAGGCTCTGGGCTGCGAGCGACTTCTACAGGATGCTCTGGGCTGATGTCCTGTCCAACTGAGTCCGCTCCTTTCCCGTTCGTGGGGCTGGAAGGCACCCCAGGGGGGCTCCTTGGAGCCGCATCCAGATCTGAAGATGGCTCCTGCCCAAATAGCAAGGCGTGTGGCTCTGAGATGGAGATCTGCCTGACCACACGGGGCGTCTGGGGGCCTGAGGCCGCTCTCGGGGTCGGGGGCGGGCTCCAGGAGAGCTGCGGGGCTCTGTGCGGAGGGCTGTGGAAGCTGCTCAGGAGCTGGCCCCAGTCCTCGTGGTCCCCAAACAGCCTGGGCAGGGGAACCTCCTCAGCGGAGATGGCCTGAAGGTCTGGGGCTGGTTTGTCTGCTCTGGAGACCCTAGAAAGGAAGCAGGGAAGTCAGGGGAGGGGCAGGTAGAGGTGTCACACCCGTCCCGCCTGTATCCCTCACCATCCACTGCTTGCCCCCAGCTGGCCCTCCTACCAGACCTTGCTCAGGCAGTCCTCTCACCTGGCGTACGCACCCCACTGCTCCCTCTCATCCAATCCTGCTCATCCTCAAGGCCCACATGAAGCCTCCTCCAGGAAGCCTTCCTTGACCATTCTGGCCCATGCCACTTCTCTGGGCTGTAACAAGCAGAGTGAGCGCCTGCCAGGGACGCACGCTGCACTAGGCCCTGTGTGCATGTGTGTACACGTGCACGCACATGTGCATGTTCTAACTCTAGCCGTGTGGTATTGGGCCCAGGCCATTCCCTTTTCTGTACCTCAGTTTCCTTATCTGAGAAATGGGCATGATAATCCCAGCTTGGAGAGTTGTTCTGAGCTTTAAGGAGAGAGGAGGTGTGGGCACTACATGCTAACCAGAGCCCTGGAGAACCCAGAGCCCCATGCCCCTCTCCCAGGAAGCCCTGGTATCCACGCAGTCCAGAGATGGCAGCCACTTGCCTGGTCTCTTCCTCCATCTGCCAGGACACTCGGCCCCTGGCAGCATTTAGGTGCTTCCTGGTCACCTGCAGCTGTCCCCGCACCTCCTCTAGCTGCCCAGCTAGGTCGCGCTCGGCCTCCCGAAGCTGCCGGTTCTCCGAGTTGGCTTCCTGGTGTGTGCTGCTGAGGCGATGCAGCTGGGCCTCCAGCTGCAGGGTGTGGGGGGTGAGGAGGGAAAAAGCCTCCCACAGCCGCCATGGGACACAGGTACCCGCTCCCTGCCTGGGCCCCTGGGGACCCAGCTCAAACCAGGATTGGGAGGGGGTGGTCACCCTCATTGGCCTAGCTGGCTGCATGACCTCCCACCCAGGAGAGACATTTGAAATGCTGGGGCGGGGAGGAGAGAGAGTGTGCGAGAAGTGTAAAGGGCCAGCACCACAGCGCCGGAAACGTAAGTCAGATCACAGCCTCCCCTGCTCAAAGCCCGGCACTGCCTGCTGGTTCCTGAGCCCCTTCCGTCTGCAGGGAGCTCCTGATCCAACAGTGAATCCCACGACTCAGAGCAGGAGAGCTGCATGACAAGCAGAGTGGAAGGCAAAGTTGTCGCGATGGCCCCAGGGCCCTGCACAGCCTCCCCCGCAGCCCCCGCACCTCCCACTGCGGCCCTGACCTCCTTTCCCACCGCTGTCCCTCCTTCAGCCTGTTCCTGCCCATGGGTCTGCTCGTCGCTCCTCCAACGGTCACAGCGCACGCCCACCCCAGGGCCTTTGCACTTGCTGTGCCTCAGCCTGGAGTGCCTTTGCCCCTGACATGTCCCGGCTCACCTCCCCGCTCTTCCGGTCTTCATTCCACTGTCGTCCCCCCAGGCCTTCCTGAACTCCCTCATCAACTCGTGTCAGCTACCATCCAAACCTCCCTGCCCTCTCCCTGTTTCACTTTATTCTCCCTAGCATGTGTCGCTATCTCGCATGATATGTGTGTGTGTGTCCATATACACAATTATTGATGTTTTCACGGCGTATATTTTGCTTACGCATTCCTCGCCATCTCCCTGACTGGTGGTACCTCTGTGGGCGGGGGTGTGTCTATCCCGTTCCTCAGAATCTAGAGCGGAGCCTGGCCCAGCGCAGGGGCTTGCTAAGCAGTCACGGGCGGAGGAAGGAATGGTCTGGAGGGGAGGAGCTTCACGTCCACAGGACAGGACGCCACGGCCCCACGTGGAAAGCCCGGTCTCCTCTCTCGGCAGAAGGCGCCCTGCTCAATTTCCAAGGAACGGCCGCTGCAGAGGCCCCTGGGGGAGGCCTGGTGGCAGGGCCAGCCAAGGCGGTGGGGGAGGCGCTGGGGACCCTGTCCAGGGCTGAAGGGGTGCCGGTTGCCCTGGTTACGATGGAGGGAGGTTTTAGCGGAGTCGGTGTCTGCAAGTCGAGGCAGGACAGGAGAGTGGGGCCGGGTCTCAGACCCAGACACGCAGCCGCAGTTCCGACCAGAAGGGACCACAGGCTAGAGACCCGCCGAGTCGGGGCAGCAGGCGATCCGACCCCACTCGGGAAGCCAGGTCAGGTCCAGAGACCGAGCAGCTGCGCTGTGTGAAGTGCCTGCTGTGCCTGCCGGCACTGTCTCAGGCCCTCTAATTGTCACGGCGGCCTCCTAACAACGAGTTCTGATCTCCATTTCTCCGATGAGGAAACCAAGGCTCAAACATGTTAAAAACCTTTCCAGAGTCTCTCAGCTGACAATGGAGATGAGAACTGAACACCAGATCCCCCGCCACCAAGCCTCTCCGACGTTGAGACCACGTGTTTGTCCATCTCAAAGTGCTTTCCCATTTACTACCTCATTTGACACAACCCACCTGGGAGATGCAGAGGATGTGGCCATCCCCATTTTACAGATGGAGAAACTGAGGCTGGGACAAGCCAAGTTATTTCCTCAGGTTCACAAGGCTCTTGAACAGAGCGCCAGGGATTTGCACCTGGACCTTCTGACTCCCAGCCCAGTGCTCGCGCCATACTACCTGGCCTCATCTCAGAAAAGGGGCCAGGACACCTCTCTCCCAGAGGGCTGCTCCCTATGGGAGCCCAGACGGCCCAGGGAATCCTGAGGGCTGGGTGGGGGCTTCAGGCTGACTATCCAGCGACCAGAGAGGCTGGCGCAGCGCTGGGAGGTGGGTGGCAGAGTCTGGCAGCCTCCGAAGGGGGTTCCTGGGAGGCCCGAGTGCTCACCTCCGTCTGGCCCTCCGCCAGCCGCTGCACCTCACGCTCCTTGGCCTCCAGCACCTCCTGCATCTGGGAGCTGAGGGCCAGGCCCCGGGCATCGCTCTGTGGAGTAGACAGGCTCAGCCCTGCCCTGTAGTCTGGCCAGCTCTCCCCACGCTCCCCTCCACCCAGGCCCGGGGCGCAGGGGCCAGGAAGCCCCGGCAAGGAGGGTTCTCGGGCCACCCCAGCCTGGGCCTAGATGGTGGCAACAAGGACACTGAGCCCCAGAGAGTGGAAGGGCCAGCTTCGGGGGACAGCAAGACCTGGAAGAGATGGGAGGGGGGCCCAGGCTGGACGCTGCCCACCCCGTCTCCCTGGGCAACGGGAGCTGCTCAGGGGAGGGAGAGGGTCCACCCCGGCAGCCTCCCGTCGCCCCACACTGGCCAATCCCCAGCCCCACCACGTAGCCGGCAGAGCAGTCCCAGGCAGCGGCTGGGGGAGAGCCAGGCTGCCCGCGGGAGCCCACCTCGGCCTGCAGCTGCTGCTTCTCCCGGCGGATCTGCTGCTCCATCTCCTCACAGAGCTGCCGGGCCTCGCGGCGGTGGTCGGAGTCGCGCCTGGAAGCGGGGCAGGTGGGGCCAGGCAGCGCATTAGCACCTCTGGGCTCTGCTGCTGGCAGGGCTGGTGGGGCTTGGGTTTGGAGTCCACCCTACAGCTCGCCCCGCCCTGCCAGCGCCCGAAAACAGCCATCCCGATAAGAACCCCGTGACCCGCACGGTCCCCTTATCCCACCATGCTGGCTGCTGTAACCATTGCCAGCTACCTTGGCCCTGCCACATGGTCTCCATCACCTCATCACTCTGTCCCCACTTCCTCTGCCACACCCCCTGCCCCCCTGGTAGGGCTGCGCCCTTGCCCACACCGGGGTCACCACGTGCATTGCCATCCAGCAGTCTTCGTGAGTGGCACCCCTGGAGTTAGGCGCCACAGCGGCCCTGCACCAAGACACGCTTGCCACTCCCACTCCTGCTAAAGGACCAGCTCCGTCCACCCCAATATGTCCCCCAAGCCACCTCCTTCTCCAGCTCAGCTCTGCCCCATCCACCTCCCAGGCCCTGCCACGGACCCCCGGCCCTTCTGGAGCTGGGGAAATTCAGTGCAGATCCGACTGAAACGTGAGAGCACCTACTGCGGGCCAAGCACTGGGGACAGGCCCCACTCACTTCCGCAGGGTCTGCCCCAGAGCCTCCTTGTCGGCCCGCGCCTCCTGCAGGCGGCTGCTCATCTTGGCCAGGAAGCCTGCCAGGTTGCCTGCCAGCTGGGGCTCCTCCTGCCGCAGGGTCCCCCACAGCTGCCAGATCTCCGTCTGCCTGGGGAGGGGGGCCCAAGATGAGATGCCAGGCGGGACCAAGAAGCAGGGGGAACCCCACTGCTCGGTTTCACTCCAAGAGACTTTGGCACCTGGGCCACAAAATCTACTGATACCCTGCAAGGTGCAACTCAAATGCCTCCAGGAACTGTTCCCAGATGTGCCCTCTCCCTTCTAGAACCCCCACACCTCTCTGTCCCTCTACGATTCAGTGAAGAACAGCAGGAGGGCCCCTGGGAGCCTGACGGCGCAGGGCTTCCATCTGCCTCTCTCTTCTCCCATTCTGCAGCTGTGTGACCTTCGGCAAGTCCCATGCCCTCTCTGGGCTCATTTGTGAGCTGGGGAGGCCGATACCTATGCGGCAAGGTCACTGGGGAGTGAGAGACACGCCCCGTGAAAGCGGCAGCCCCCGCGGGCACAGGGCTGGCACTCGGCGGAAGCTGCTCTCACATGAATGTTATGAAGTCATCAAGACGGATGCCAGAGCGCCAAGCCCAGGCCAAGCTGCCAAGTGGGTAAATGGCTCCTCACCCGCCTGCCCCGCCAGACCACACCCCAAGCCCCACCCTGTCTGCCTGAGGTCACCTGGCCCCACCCTCCGAGAGAGGGATCTTGTGCTCACAGGGCACTCTGGGCAGGGCGCAAACCCGGGCGGAGGGGCAGGGCGACTCCCTCGCTGGCTCTAGCAGACCCCGGTGGGGCTGGGGGATATGGAGGAGACATTTTTCAGGCAGGGCTCCCCTTCTCTGAGCATGAGTGAACCCCATAAGCCCAGAGCCTGAGACAGAGCCCTCCCATCTCCACACCTGCTCAACCCAGGGCACCGCCACGCCTGAAATCTCCCCGCTGCGGGAGCCTCTTTGTGAGTTAAGAACAGCACCTTCAGGGACCCTCATGGTTTTAAGAATTTGAGTCCCCTTAGGAGGCTGCTAGCCCAACTTGGCAATCCTTCTGGAGAGCCCTCCACCTGGCAGGACAGGGCGGGAGGGCGCGGGGCTGGAAGGGCTCTCCGCAAGCCGGTGTCCTCTGCACGGGGGTTTAATCCCACAACAGCTTCTATGCTCATTCTGCAGCCACGGAAACAGAGGTCAGAGGTCAGGCCGCTCACCAGCTCTCACGCAGCTAGCCAGTGGTCAAGCCGGATTTGTACCTGGCTCTGCCTGGAGGCCTGGCCCCTTGGCACCATGTCCAGGAGAGCCTCTCCCCACGACGCACCACACTGGCCTTACTCAGGAAGTTGGGGGCTGGCCCCCAGCTGCTCCACGAAGGCAAGGAACGCCTCCTTCTCCTCGGCGTCAGCCTCCTCCAGCGCAGGGAAGCTGGTGGCAGCAGACACCCGCTTAGAGGGCAATGGCCTCCTTCTGCGGAGCCTCTGGGTGCTTGAGCTGGAGTCCAAGATGTTTCCTGTGGGACAGACAGGAACACAGTGGGGCTGGGCCCAGCCTCCGACCTCCCACCCGGCCGTGCTTCAGCCCTTGGGGAGGCAGTTAGGCCTGCGCCAATCACTGTTACGGGGGGCCACCTTCGTATGTTCCTCACTATCAACCTCAGCAATCCACTCAAGGTAGACGCGGTGCCCATTTTACAGAGTGGCATCTGAGGCCCAGAGATGCCAAAGCACTTGCTGGAAGTCACACAGCAGCTGCATGGTCGTCAACAGTCTTCATGCACTCAAGGGATACTTATTGAGCATCTATTATGTGCTGGTGACAAAATTAGCCAAAATCCCTGTCCTCGTGGAGCACTCTATCAAGGGTTGAAAGGATCTTTCTTTCTTTCTCTTTCTCTCTTTCTTTCTTTTCTTTCTCTCTCTCTCTCTTTCTCTTTCTTTTAAGCAAATTTGCTAAGTGAACTAAAGGAATAAAGGGTAATTTCCATTGGAGAGTGGGAGGATCCACTCTAGATAGTGTGGTCAGGAGTGTCCCAAGGAGGTGACACTGGAACTGAGATGTGAATAACAAGGAACATGCCATATGGATTTCCAGAGAGTGCAGACCAGGCAGAGAGAACAGCATGTGCAAAGGTCCTGAGGTAGGAGCCAAGTTGGCAAGAGAGAAGGGTGAGTGGCACTGAGGGAGCCCACGAGGTTGGTGGGTCTGGGTGGTGCAGGCCCCACAGGTCCCAGGAAGGGGGTTAGAGTTTGCTCCACAGGCATTGGGAAGTCCCAATTGGTGTCAGATGCGAAGCGGCCCACTGGGGCTGCGTGGACAACAATGTTCCCTCTGCACCCCACCTGCCATTTGGTCCCTGATTCCTCCTGCCCACCCTCAGCTTCTCAATCACCAGAACTGGAGCAGCCACCTCCTGGGGGGCCTCAACCAGTAAATGCGGGTCCCAGCTTCCCTCTCTGCCATCCTCCAAACTTCTGGAGACTCGGCTGACCCGAGACCCTGGATGGCTTTGTGGACACTGAAAGCCGAGCTGTGTCTTGCAGGAGTCTGCAAGGACACCGCACCTTCCATCCCCAGGGCCAGAAGTCCTTTCTTCTTCATGAGAACCTGCAGAGCATGGCGCCCTGCAGCTGGGGCTAAGTCCTGTCGGCCTGCGTCGAGAGGCACGTGCTGGAATGGCCCTGTCCAGTGGGGGCTCAGTGCCTGGGAAGGCCCCACCCCCTACACAGCACCCTCTGCTGCTCCCCAGGGCCTAGAATCCCCAGAATATGACCCTCCTCAGGTGGAAACAAGGCCTGTGGTCTCAAGAATGGGAGGTGTTCAACCTCTCGCTTAAGAGAAGACTTTTGTTGGGAGAAGAAAAGGGAAGAGTCAGAAAACAAGCCTGGAGGCCTCTCTGGAGGAGGCAGATGCTCAGGCAAGTGCCCTGAACTGCGCTCGGGGATGTTGTGAAGGTCCCCTGGCTGGGAAAGAGGTCGCCTTTCCTGACAACCCAGCCTGACCCGGGCAGGGCCACCACAAGGGGCACCTGGCTGTGCAGGAGGTCCCCAGAGGCCCTCCCAGGACAGACTTACTGAGTCCAGAGCTGAATTCTTCAAGGGAGAGACGTCCCTTCTGCTCCACATCCACCCAGCTGAAGATCATCTCTGGCTCCTCCTCGCTGCCCAGGAAGCTGAACTTGGCCGCCTGGAAGGAAGAGTGAGACGGTGGATGTTCCCACTGGGGAAGGCTCTGGGCCGGCCTCCAAACAGGAGAGATGTTCGTCTTCAGCCACCCCCACCTCCCCTCTCCCCAGTTTCAGAGTCCCCCCATAACTGGAACAGGGCCTACCCTCAGGCCCAACCCCATCCAAAGCGACCCTCTCAGCAGAGCCCTGAAGTGGCTCCAAACCTTTTCCCTTTCTCCATCCCAAATCAAAACTTATCCGTCCTGGGTCCCTTCCCTTCAGGACCTCGATAAAGGACAGCAGCCAATTCTTCCCACAGCGTGCTCACCAGTCTCCAAAAATTATCTGAAACTTGAAAATAAGTCTAAAAGGTGAACAGCACATCCTTTCAGCATGATATAGGGGCGAAGGCCGCCCAAGCATCTTCTGGACTATAGGAATGCACTCAGCTCATCCCCCGGGACTGACTAAAGAGTCCAGACTAAATGAAGTCACATGTTAACCTGTAGATTTTATCTAGGAGACATGTAAATAATTTTTGTCTGATGGAACAGATAACTCCAAAGATTATTAGCCTGTTGGACATTAAGCAGATTTTAAACATCTAATTTAGCATTCTGGCCTGGTTTAGTGGCTCACGCCTGTAATCCTAGCACTTTGGGAGGCCAAGGCAGGAGGATCGCTTGAGCCCAGGACTTCAAGACCAGCCTGAGCAACATAGTGAGATCCCGTCTCTTCAAGAAATAGAAAAATTAGCCAGGCGTGGTGGCACACGCTTGTAGTCCCAGCCACTCGGGAGGCTGAGGCAGGAGGATCGCTGGAGCCCAGGAGTTGGAGGCTGCAGTGAGCTATGATGATGCCACTGTACCCTAGCCTGGGCAATAAAGTGAGACCGTGTCTCAAAAAAAAATGTTTTCTGAAAATCTAACTCATCGATCTGATTCTGACATTTCTTTAATAAATTGCCCAGCTTTTTACATGCTCTTTGGCCCATTCGTAACATCCCTCATCAATTAATAAGTTAAATAAAGTGTTCCATATGTGTTCACTTTATATTTGCCTACAGGTCATGATTTTACCTTTTTGAAAATTACCCTTTAACAGTTTTGGAGGGTCCGTGGAGACCGCCACGGACTCACCCAGCAGAGCCTGCGTTGCCGCAAGTGCACGCCACGGGCTCTTGAGCCCAGGCACTTTTCTTGGCTCTAGAGGGAATCCCCAGTGTATTACGACTTTGGGTTTGCTAATTCTATGTTTCTCTAGTCTTTTTTACTGATTTTTTGCTTTTCTTTTAGGTCGTACATGGCTGATGAGTTATTCCTCATTGGTGGCAGCAATGACGGGGAGTTTGACTTTGTGGTCCACTTGGTGATCTCTGTGGGATGCATAATAGAGACCTAGTGCCTGTTGTCTGAGAGATAAGAGAAAAATCCGGTTTGCTAGCCTTTTTGTTGCTGTTGTTGATTTGTTTGTTTTTCCATCTGTGACCTCAAATTGGTTAAGAATTTCATACCCACTGGGAGGGAGGATAGTGCTTTGAGATCTAGACTGGTGAGTTTCTGTGTTTCTGTGTTTACCTGTGGCTAAAATAGTAGAAATGAAGCCAGAAGGCTCTGTGTGTCTGTATGTCTGTAGTAGAAAGGACTTTAACTCTTGTGAGTGTGAAATATTTTTGTACATCTGGAAGGTATTAATAACTTAGGGTAATATATCTCTTAAAAGATTACTATGTTGATTGGTTTATAGAGACAAATTAGTACTTACATAAATCTCATGTTGCTGAAAATAACAAAAAATAAAGAAACCGAAATTCTAATGCTTTACATGTGCTAGACTTAAAAAAAATCTTTCTGGCTGGAAGTGGTGGCTCACACCTGTAATTCCAGCACTTTCGAAGGCTGAGGAGGTGGGAGGATTGCTTGAGTCCAGAAGTTCAAGACCAGCCTGGATAACATGGTGAGACCCCATCTCTACAAAAAATTTTAAAAATTAGCCAGGTGTGGCAGTACGGGCCTGTAGTCCGAGCTACTCGGGAGGTCAAGGTGGGAAGATCACTTGGGCCCTGGAGCTGGAAGCTACAGTGAGCTATGATCACGCCACTGCAGCCTGGGAGACAGAAAGAGACCTTGTTTCAAAAAAAAAAAACATCTATCTTACAGAAATTGCTAACTCAGAAAATTTTTAAGGAGCCAGGTTTATATAATTAAGGTGAATCTTTAGACAAATTAGACTAGTTTAATAATTTTTATTTACAAAACATAAATATCAGGTTATTAAGTATGAAATGTCTGATTTCCTTAATTACTAATACTAAGTTTGACAGTTGATATCTCTGACATTTCATTTTGACACTTCTTGGTTCATGTTTATTGTGAAGGTACATCCTCAGTCTTTTAAATGCACATTTTGGCTTGTGATTGTCTTTCAAATTTTTTTTACAGCAATTTTTGTGAAACCACAGATAAGTCAAAAAATCACGTTATTTTCGAATACGAGTTCCCTAGGAACTCATATTCAGTGCAGTGCAGACAGCTCAAAATATCAATGAAGTGTTTGGGAAGGATGTGGCTAATGAACACACAGTACTTCGATGGTTTGAGAAGTTCCGTTCTGGTGATTTCAATCTTGAAAATGAGGCACGTGGTCGACCTGAGACCAAGGTGGATAATGATGAGCTGAAAGCTGTAGTGGAAGCAAATCCATCTCATCCTACACGTGGATTAGCAGCAAGGTTTGCCGCTACTATTCCAACAATACTGGACCATTTGAAACAAATCAGCAAGGTAAAGAAGCTGGATAGATGGTTCTGCATGAATTAAACGAGTGTGTCAGCAGAGAAATCATCTCGAAGCTCGCCTTTCTTTGCTGTCATGACATAAAGGTGAACCATTTCTACACTGTGATGAAAAATGGATTCTTCTTGACAATCGCAAGTGTTCAGCACAATGGCTGGATAAAGACAAAGTGCAGAAACACAGTCTGAAACCTAATATTCATCCAAAAAAAGCTAATGGTGTCTGTTTGGTGGTCCAGAGCTGGTATTATCCACTACGGCTCCATGAAACCTGGTCACTCGATGACAGTGGATGTCTGCTGCAACCAACTGGATGAAATGATGAAGATGCTTGTGATTAAGCAGCCAAGATTGGTCAATAGAGACCGGCCAATCCTCCTGCAAGACAACGCTCGACCGCATGTCTCACAACCAACGCTACTCAAACTGCAGAGACTGGACCTGGAAACACTCTGTCACTCACCATTAAGATGGCAAAACTGTGTCGATGGTTTAGGCGCAGACTTTGATTAACTTTACTGCTTCTTGTTTGAGACGTAATAAACTGCACTTTTGATTCAAAATCGGACATTTCATATTTAATGACTTAATAGCTATGTTTTATGTGTTTTATGTTAAGTTTACATTTTATTTTTTTATAAGATCTGTATTTTTTTGTGAAGAAATTAATCTGAATTTTTTTTACTTCTCATTTTGGCTTACTGATCAAATAAGCTAACATTATCTTTACGTATGTCTAAGATTATAAAAATGTCAATTTGTGTTCAATGAAATTGATTCATTATTCTAACAAATAAATTTTCTATCAACAGTGATTATATTTTATAGTGTGTCACCTTAAACACAATTTCCAAGATTCTTAGATAACTTTGAAAACCTGAGTTAATATTGTTACATTAATTCATAAATAATTTTTGGCTACCTGGATAATTTTTAAGAAAAATTTAATACTGAAACATTGATTGTAAGCAAAATTTTAAGTTTATGTCTTTTTACTGCTCATTCACACATGCTAATAACTGAATTCATTTTTGCTGCTTTAAAACGCTGTGCCAGGGAGAGCAGGACTCAGGCGTGTGCACACCGCACTCTCGGCAGCCCTGCCCGAGGCAGCCCAGAGATGGAAGCCGCCCAGGTGCTCCTGACGGGTGGATGGGTGACAAAATGGGCTGTATGTGTACGACGGGATCTTATTTAGTCTTACAAAAGAAGGAAATTCTGAAGCATGCTGCAACATGGATGAACTTGAGGACATTCTATTAATGAAATAAGCCAGTCACAAAAAGACAAATACTGTGTGAGCCCACCTATATGAGGTATCTAGAATGGTCAAATCTATAGCGACAGAAAATAGAACAGGGGTTACCAGGAGATGGGGAGGAGGAATGGGAGTCGTCGTTTAATGGCTGTGGAGTTTTGGTTGGGGAAGATGGAGAAAGTTCTGGAGATGGATGGTGGAGATGGTTGTACAACACTGTGAATGTACTTAATGCCACTAAACTGCCCACTTAAAAATAATTAAGATGATAAATTTTATGTTATGTATATTTGACCACTATTTTTTCTAAAAGGTTGTGTTAGGGCTATGTGTGGCGGTAGAAAGTTGTAATATATGTATTTGTGAGCTTTGCTATTAGTAGTCTGCTAAAATGCTTTCCCTCGCTCTTTCTGTGAAAGCACTTGATTACCTTGGCTAAAGTTATAATCGCTACAGACGTTGGAGACCTTACTTGGAGTGTAGTGACAGAGAACACAACTGTGTCTGCAAGGAAAATGGGCTGTGGATTTGTCCAAAAATATCTGGTCATTCTGGAACATGAAAAAGGATGAAAGGCAAAACTTGAATGGATAGAGGGTTTACTGGAAGGAAATTTTATTTTCCTTGATTTATATTAATAATACCTGAGTCTGAAAATAAGCTATGAAATATGTTAACATTTTGCCAAATTTGTCTCAGTTTTAATGGGTTTAAAAATAAAAACTCATAAAACCTTTACTGCCGTGTGTTCTATTAATGCAAAAACTAGAATTTGCTTTCATCTCAACTAAAACAATAAATTGGTTTTTGACCTCTTAGCAAGAGTTAAAAGAGGTTACTATTTCTCTTCTATGTAAGCTGCCCAAATAGCAGAAATTCCCTGTCTCACCAGGACAATTTTCTATGCTTTGCTTTGACCTAATTTTGTCCTGATTTGAAAAAAAAACCAAACAAAAAGCAAAGGCAACCCCTTCGTAAAAGGGCTAAATACTCTTGCAATCATATCGCATTCTCCTATGTTTATTTTCAAAATATTTCATTTTCTTGTCACTTCAATTAATTAGATAACCTAGTACTATTTGTTGGGCTCCCATGATCCTATCTTAATCTAGTGCCCAAACCTCCGCTGACAGGCCTTTTGATTTTGCCTTCCCAAGACCAGATCTTAAATTGAGAAAAAAATAAAATAAAAATGTTAGGATATCTTTCTCTATATTTATTAAACACCTCAACACTATTATAAGAGCACCACAGAAAGAACGGTCAAATCAGAAGAGGTATTCAGCCTCTCCTAGGCTGAGTTTACATAGGCGCAATGCTATTAATACAAACATTTCAGAAATTGCATGCCTATGGAAAGGCTCTGGAATTTCTCAATGCCTTTGCTATCCATAGTATGTTCTCAATTAACTTCAGGGGAAATACTGATCAAACTTCCATGACATAGCTATGTCCTGTATCCCAGCAGAGAATTTTACCAGGTATTGTAATAAACCACAGCCTGTCAATGTCATCACGAGACACGTTTCTGCTTTCCCATCCCTGCCTGAAGGCTCTGTTATAAGCTGCAGGCCACGGTTTGTGTCCTCAGCAAAGAGGGGCAAACTCAAAGACTGGAGAAGAAGAGCTGTACCAGGTTCTGTAAACTATTTATGCTTCACTTGGGTACAAGCTTCTGAGATGACCTTGGCTGACCTTCAGACTGAGCCAGTGGACTGAGGATTTCTAGGACTTTTTTGAGCCCAAGAGCAGACAGCTTACCCAAGATCCCGCAGAACAAAACTTAATTACGTGGCACGAAAGGAACAGATGAAGGAAATCTAGTTGTGGTTATTTGTCGGAATACGGTGGATATTATTTTTTTATTGTTTTACTTTAACAGATTTGTGAGGAAGTTCTTCCTCTGCCTTCTTAAACTGTTTCTAATCCTCAGTTTAGCAGATTATACTTTTGTAAACTGAAATTAAACATTTTAGATGGAATCTGAATCTCACTGACCCCTCTCTTCATGATTCAGAAACCAATAGTTTTTTTTTTCAAGCTGTTGTCTTTTATTTTAAAAGAGAGAGGAGGTGTTAACCTAAGTGAGGTTGAACTTTGTTGAGATAAAATAAGACACCTTATTGGTTGGAGGGAGATGCCACACAGCAGAGTCACACTGTCTGAGGTTAGCTTTCTTAAGTTTCTCCCAGTTTTTTTAAAAATTTTTTTTATTTCCAAATATTATGAGGAGAAAACAATACTTTTACTGAATCTCCTTACTTTCCATGGCAATATATTAGTAGTTATTTTTATAGGTTCAATAGACTCTATCCTCCTTTTTTTCCAGGATATAATTGGATAAATCAATTGTGCAAGCAAGGCCCTACCTGGAGTGCCGTTTTACAGAACGATCCTCATTTAATCGGGTGGTGACAAGCCCTCTGTAAGGAACACCCACGTAGCCAGTGCCTGCGAGGTCCTGCCAGGACGCTGGCCTGGAACCACATGGCAGGAAGGCTGCCTCCTGGCAGAAGAGGGACCTTAGAAAAATTGGGGACCTCAAGAACAGAGGAAGTCACTCAAATGTATAGGCGCTGCGGGTGACACCCAGTGGAGAGAGTGTCTCGGGCTTGGCTCTCCAGCCTTGGTACAGGAGTAGGAGGACCACCGCGGCCCAGTTTGCCCAGGACTCTCCCAGTTTTAGGACTCAAAGTCCCACGTTCCAAGTGCCCTTCAGTCCTTGGAAAACGGGAACAGTTGGTCACTCAATAGAAGAGCAAACCACAGAGGTTTTAAAAATCCAGTCTAAGGTTCCATATGAAAACTTCGCACAGAAGCTAAAATGGCTCAATACTGTGAAGGTCTTTTGTAGAGCAAATTCGAGGAGGCCCCTATGTTTAATTTACAGCCTCGCTACACCTCTGGAAATAACCAAGCCCAATCTAATGAGACTTGCCTTTTATACATCAAGAAAAAGCTGTGGAGATTACTTATGATCACAGAAAAATTATTTGAAACTTGGTAATAAGGCAAAAAGTTAGACGGCACATTCTTTCAATATTATACAGAGGCAAAGACCACCCAAGCATGGTCTAGACTAGAGAGATGGACTTCCTTCATCTCATTATTTTACCTTTAATTAAAAGTCCCAGACTTACTGAAGTTACTTGTTAACTTGTAGATTTTTATCCAGGAGAGATGAAAATAATTTTTGTCTATAGAACAGAACAGATAGCCCCAAAGATTTATGGGCTGTTGGACATTAGCCATTTTTTTCTTTTCTTTTCTTTTTTTTTTTTTTTTGAGACAAAGTCTCACTCTTTTGCCCGGGCTAGAGTGAGTGCTGTGGCGTCAGCCTAGCTCACAGCAACCTCAAACTCCTGGGCTCAAGCGATCCTTCTGCCTCAGCCTCCCGAGTAGCTGGGACTACAGGCATGTGCCACCATGCCCGGCTAATTTTTTCTATATATTTTTAGTTGTCCAATTAA
>CAUYSK010123986.1:0-38654 GCA_963575035.1 Avahi laniger | reverse complement strand
AGTAGCTGGGACTACAGGCATGCACCACCATGCCCAGCTAATTTTTTTCTATATATTTTTAGTTGTCCGATTAATTTCTTTCTATTTTTAGTAGAGACGGAGTCTCGCTCTTGCTCAGGCTGGTCTCGAACTCCTGAGCTCAAACAATCTGCCCGCCTCGGCCTCCCAGAGTGCTAGGATTACAGGCGTGAGCCACCGCGCCCGGCCTAGGCATCTTTTTATAAAGCTCAAATAAAAGATAAAAATCAATAAGTACTCCAAGCTAAGCACTTCTGAAATGCTTAACTATTAATTAGTATATTAATTAATCCAACTTTTAAATTAATCTGTAGAGTTAACTCTATTTAAAAGTCAAAGAACATAGCAGTACAAGAATGTTTTTCTAACAGGTTATTTTTTGAGGTAAATCACAGCCAGTTGATGGCAAAATTCAACTAAGAATTGAGAACTACCACTATTCCATTCATAGGCAGTAATCCATTCTCTTAATAAATGAAAGGCATTTTAGTATCTCTTGGGAGTGAAACCTATTCTTTTCAGAACAAAACAAATTTCTCTCAAGGATTAGATTTTAAAGACTTTATAGCACTTACAAAAGGCTTTTGATATATCCCCTTGCTAATTTAATTTTCTGCTTTTTTTCTGTTAATAGCCAGGACCAATTTGGAACAACTTTTCCATATTATTGAAAATCAGTAAGCAGGCATCTCAATACTTGCAGGCCACTAATGTATAATGCATTACTACCTCAAAGTGTCAAAGATGGTCAAAAATGGGTTGACCTCTTTACATTAGAAAGTAGCAAAGGATTTGAGATTCAAAACTCTTCTGTTTTAACTGAAAACTGTCCAATAAACATCATCTTTGATGACCACAGAACCAGCATTTCCTTGTGTTAACTTGACACAAGGCCCCAAAAAAACCATATTCTACAAGCTCTACAGCAGTTTCTCTGCTTCCTGAAAGAATTGTTTAATTCATACACATTCCAAATTATATCTGTTTTGCATAAATGAAGTAGACTTTGTACAAAAGACTGGATTCATTATCATGTAAAATACAGCCATTAGCAGAAAATCTAGTAACTATATTCTCAGACATAACAAGATCAGATTCAGGCTGGAGTCGGGGGGATGAGAAGTGGGGTGTTGCTAAAAGAAGAAAGCCTTCCTTCTCACAGAGTTGTTCACACGGGTAAATTGAATCACAGTACCAACAAAGGAAGCTACAACAGGCCATTTCTCAAACCTACCATCAGGGCAGAACACTCTGTCCAACTGACGCTGAGTGTTAATGCCAGTGTAGATAAATAGGTCTACGTGTTTGTCTCTCAAAAACTTTCTTAAGCTACCTTGTGGCTGGAAAATGTGATAGGAGCCACAAATGCCTATCATGTCGAAACACAGTAGATGTGTTATCATCATACCAATCAGATGCCACAACCAGGAAGTAACAGCTGGTTAATGACGAAAATGCAGAGCACAGAGTACCACAGTCCCCACAGCAAGGGCCTGCCTTGTCATCTAGGCAGTGATGACAGGACGGCCGCAAGGACAGGCAAGGGGAAGGTACAGAGAAGAATGCACGGATGGAAGGGACATCTGATGAATGCCTACTAAATGCCAGGCACTGCTCTAGTTACAAGGATACAGGGTGAACAAAACAGATGAGGTCCCAGCTTATTTTCTTGTAGGTAAAGACTGACAAAAGACTGATTAACACAAAAGTACCACATAGAGAAAGTAAATTTACAAGGTAAAGGAGAAAATGTGATAGAGTGTCTTAGGGGTTTCCTGAGCCATGGTGTTTGGGAAAGTCCTCTCTCAGGAAGTCACATTTAAGTTGAGACCTGAATGACAAGAAGGAACCATCCTCTATGCTTTCAACCTATAAAACCATCTTTGATGGGAACAGGGTGACAGGTGGCAAATTGGAAAGAAGTGATCTAGTCCCATAATTCAGTGGTTTTCACCAATTTTTTTGTGTGTTTGAGACATATCTTCAAACATTAGGATGTCAGATTATATTAAAGGGATTATAAAACAAAGCAATCCAAAGTCAACAATAATTATAACCCAGTCACTCACAACACTTCAGCTAACAATGCCTCTTATGAATAAAAGCACCCGTACGCATCCAGATGGTCACCAGTGTGCCTCAATTTCGAGTTGTTATTAATATTTGCAGCCTATACCATGTTCTCTTATACGCACAAGGAAAACTTGACTCTGGTTAAAGTCAACAGGAGATCTTTTGTTAGCAGAGATTTAACACTAAACTTTGCATTTGCTTTGTAAACATAACCTGTTTGGCTTAATAATTGTCTAACAACAGCTTGAATGGTACAAATACATTTTATAAACTATATATATTCAACTGTAAAAAAAGATATTTAAACATTTATATTTGGCAGCAAGCCTTTGGGCCATGGGCAATGGCATGGGAGAGTGTGAATGAAATGGTGAACCCGGGTCTGCCACTTTAAGTTTCTGAGATAAGTTTTCATTTTTCAGAGAATTCTCAATCTTTTTGTTTGAAATATCAGCAAAAGTTTTTATTTCTTTTATTTTTTCACTGTTGCTGATTTGTCATGGTTAAAGTCACCAGAGACACAGTGAATTTTGTTCTTTCATCAGGAATCTCTAGAAGCACATTGACACCATGATCAAGTTTCACCATGGTTAGTCTCATGACTTTACTGAAAATCTATTTTAGAAGACGTTAAGACATAAGAACTTCCTGTTTGGCAAAGTGCTATGCCACATGGCATTTTAGATACTTATTTTAAAATCTACTAAGTAAGTGGGGAAGGAGAAGATGAAAAAAATGAAAGGAAGAAAAATAATCCAGAATTGCCCCTTCTCCTAGTCATGAATAACTGCGGGAAACTTGGAATTTAAAAATCTAGATCAAAAACACTATTTGGAGATGGGCCATTTCTGCCTGGTGGGCCTGGGCAGAGCCTTTCCAGCCTGTGTGGTCTCTCCTGTTCAGGTTCAGATAAGGCCATGAGACCAGATGCTTCCTTCTTAGTGCAGTATTTGTAAGATCTAGCACTTAAGGAATAAAACTTCCTATAAGTTTGGCCTGATGGAGGCTGAGGAGCCTCAGAGAGGAGACAGACTTACATGTCCCAATCCAGCATTTATTACACGAGGCTCCGGTACCTATGGGTTTGTGTGGGCATTGGCCAACTCCTTCGCACTGGCTGGACAAGAACCCCTGAGCATGAGAGGCCATTAGAGTAACTTCCCTGTAGCCTGCATTGCTGGGTGAATTACACACAGAAGAGAGCCCTTGTGACATAGCAAAAGTACTAGAAACTGTGGTTGATCCCAGAAGTCCAGCATTCAAAATCATCATATGTTAGTGATTTGGATATGATGGCTATCTGGCTGTGACACCTGTCACTCCATTGATGACCAGGGTTGATTTGATTTGGGGAGCAAAGAAGGTCTCAAAAAGGAAGCAAACACAGGGGCAAGAAGAATGACTTCCTAACCAGCTCCCTAGAGAAGTGCATAATTAATTAATTTAAAAAGACAGAGTAAAAGGGCAGTATTAAAGAATACAAAGTGGAGTGTATTATAGGAATGTAAAAAAAAAAAAAAAGACTTTGGAGGACTTACCTAAAGCTGGTTAAGAAACACAAAAACAAATAGGCCTTAACATAATGGTTAGATTCCTAACAGCAAACTCTCTTTTTCAAATAGGTTCTCTAGTGTGATTTTCCTGTCTGGCAACGCAGGTTTGTACTGAAGCAGAGACCTCAGCCTCCATCCTCCAAAAAGCTCTTAGACTCTTCTCATTTTTGCCAAGACATCCATTCATGAAATGCATAGCAATGTTCTTGGAGCATAATGGGAAAAATTCTGAAACACTGACATGCCGCCAGGTTATCTCCACGCCCACGGCTGATGGGACAAAGGAAACAGCTGTGGCCAGCAGTGAACAGCTACTGTAGTGAACAGTGCTTATATCCTTTCCCTTCTAAGCCCTAGAACCCTCCACTGAAGAGGCTCCCATTGTTGCTATCGGTAGAGCGGAAACAGCAACGATCCAAAGGCTGGGACCTTTAAGACTTCTCCCAAACCTTTGGCAAGGGATTTGAGTCTCCTGGGAGCCACAGGCCTGGTGGAGAACCCAGATGCTCTCAGGGGCAGGTGCTGAAGATTCCAGGCTCTAAACTCAAGTTGTGTCTTCACTGGCTCCTTCAGTGTCCGCACTGGCACAATTTCTAAGGAAATTGTGGCTACTGGTAGCTGAGCTAATCATCTGAATCCCCCTTTTTTTTTTTTATAGAAAATCAGGGGCTTTTAAAACTGGAAGAAACTTTATTCTTCAGGAAGAAATAATCCTCACTTCTCCATCCCCTTTTTCTCTTTCATTTCCTCTTTTCCTCTTTTTTTTTTCTTTAAATATCAACTAGTTACTTTTAAATGGAAAAGCAGAGTCTAGACAGACAGAAAACTCTGGAAAACAAGAAGTGAATGTCTGCCAATTTCACACACCCTCACTTACTGTTATTTAAATGAGGAAACAAAACAACAGTATAAACAAAAAGTCCAAGAAAAGTTCAGGAACATCCCTTAGGTCACAGAGCAGCTAAGAGTAGGTAAGAAACTAACTTATAGTCACCTGACTCCCCAACCAGCTCTACTGTGCTAAGATCAGACAGCTAGTAGAAAACTGGACATTTAAAATTCCAGATGGTGACATCCAGCCGTTAGAAGCATTTTTCAACCACTAGAAAAAAATCAGTTAAGGCTGAGAGAAGAACTGGGACATGTTTTCTTTAAGTTAAAAATGTCTAATAGTAATTTTCATGATAAACACTTTTAAAAGAAAATAAGACTATACATAATATACATACATACATACATATCAACAAAAGGTGAACACTTTTAGGATTATGCTAAACTTACATGGGCTAGTTACAAAGAGAACTATTACAGATATTTTAACACACCAACAAGTATACAAAAGTATTCCAAAGAGAATGAAGCGTCCCAAAGTGAACGCTGTCACATTAACTGTCCCTCGGGCAGAAAAGCCCACCCTTTGAGCTCCCTGTACTGTGGGCAGAATTATAGAGAACAGATCAACACGGCTGGCACATGCTTCATCAGCAAGCTGACAGATTTGGTGCCAAAAAGGGATCATGGCTGAAGCTTTGATTCTATCCAGCCTGGTGTTCCGTCAACCAGTTATGCATTGAACACAGTCATAGCCCGGCTTCGGTCACACCACATTTAGGTCTACTTGCAAAGTATCACAGAAAACAGAGAGATGAAATTTAACCACATGCTGGAATTTTCCTTGTATACTTGGAAGCACGGCAAATGCACTTTTTCAGGTTGATGAGGGTACCCTCTAGCATCAGAACATTGATTTTTGAGAGTCTTACAAAAGCTCTTCCTATTGCGCCTGCACCGCAGATTTACACTGCTGTAACTCCTGTCAGGCATCATCTCAGCTTTATGAATAAATAAAACTATGCTCTAGGGAAACATTGATTTAAGAGGAAAAATCAATACCCATCTAGTGTGCGACAGACTTGAGCTTTAAGGCAGCTTATCCCTAAAGTACAATGCAATACTAAGTGTAAAATCATACTTTCTGCTTCCTAATAAAAGACAGGTTGGAGTATATGAAATTGGCAGGTAAATACTTGCTTTCTGTAGTTCTCAGAATATCAGGAGTACTCTTCTCCCTTTGAAAGTATTTAGTTGATATTTCAAAAAAGGAAAAAGAAAGGGAACAAGAAAAAAAGCGATGGATAAAGCCGTGGTAGCAAAATCTTGATAATTTGTCAGTCTAGATTGTGACTGCACAAGGGCTCTGATTCTCTCCTCTGTGGGTAAAATTTTTCATCGTCAGAATTTAAAAAGTATGCATGTTTGGTTGGAGAAAACTCTCAGGCTAATACCAACCAAGATGTTAACAATGGTCCTCTTTTGGTAATGGACTCATAAGAAAACGTTTTTCTTTCCTTGAGAATTTTGTGTTTTCCAACTATCTATAGTGAACATGTATATTGCTTTTACAATTCAGAAAACACACACATAACAAATTTAGGGGAGAAAAGAAAAAAGATTAATTAGACTGATTGCAAAGTATTCATATTTTGTTGACTGCTGGCATAGAGACAGCCAAGATTTATTAATATAACCTAACATTTATATTCCAGGCCAACTCTCTCTTACTGCTCTTGGATGTTTTTCAGGGCACAAGCAGGTTGCTATTAAAATTGACTGATTTAGAAAATAAAGCTAACAGCCTATGCTGAAATTAACCTCATCTCTGTGAGCCAAAGATCAAATGTAAGACAAAAGCTGGCTAGAGTCATCATTTCCTCAGCTCTGCAATCAGCTAACAATGTAAGCCTACTTTCACAGTGGAGACAGTTGCTAAAAGTTCTGACAAGCCCTGCGGTAACCTCTGATTACAAAGCCACTCCAGAAAGCCAAGGCTCTTGCTTAGAATTGGTTTGAATTAAAAATGAATCCCATTATTTTCCCCTAGCTCCTCAAAGCTGTGGTTCATCACCAACAGTGTTAACTGTGGCCTCTCAAGAAACATACTTATTTGTTGATTTGGGTTTGCTCACATTTTCCCGGACAGTTACTGGTTCTATGTTCTTCTTGCTTGTTTTTTTAATAAATTGAAGAACTCTAGAAATCTGAAACACACTTGCAAGGCACAGGCATGTTAGAAGCCTGAAAATGGGTTGGGGCAATTTAAATTTTTAATCTCAAATGAACACATCGTAAAAGTAGCTACTACCATCACCAAACTTGGTGAGGATATTGGCTGAATCTACTTCCAAGGTGGAAATGATACACAATTACAGGTTCCAAAAGAAGACAGCCACCATGTTCGTACTAACATCAGCAGAAGAGGGAAAGGGAACATAAATTGGTTTTGGTGGCTCTTCGTTAACATATGGATACTTAAAGCGAAACAGAAAGCAAAGCATTATTGTTGAGAAAAATGCTTATACTTAGGAACAAAGCACAGCTTGAGATCAATTACTTTTCATGAATACTATCTTTTTCTTTATTACAGTGTCAGAGATATATTCATTTAAAGAAATTAGAGCATCCACTATGTGTTACTATGCTCCAGGCATTTATTAGATGTGGCAGGTACAAAAATAAGAGCCAAATACTGCCCTCAAGCTTAGCATCTATAGGAGGATCAGATATATAAGTGGATAATTACAGCACAGAGTGCCTAGAGATGTCATTGAAGAACTATGGGAGCCCAGCTAAGGGAGCCCAGGGAGGGCTTCTCAGAGGAGACGGAAATTGAGGAGGATCTTGAAAGACGCACTGGAATTTATCAAGAAAAAAGGGGCAAGGGCATTCTCAGACATCAGAACAGCAAGTGCAAAGAAAGGCATCGGTGCCTAGAAGAGGCATGATGTGCTGGAACACCCCAAGAAGTTCAGTCCAAATGAAGCAGAGACTACAAAGGAGGGGAAGGCAGCCAGTGCACTGCAGGGGTGCCCAGGCTGGATCACGGGGTCCACACCAAGGTGTGTGGATCTATTCTCACAGTTACCAGGGCCCGCAGAAGTCACTGGGCAGGAAATCATGTTACAATTTTGGGAGCAGGGCCCCTAGAGTGGGGACAGTCTCTTGGAAGAGAGCGACATTAGTTAGCTCCAGCAACTGATTGGCACAGAGCTGATGTGGGCCAGAACTAAAGTAGTAACCACGGAGGTAGAAGAAAGGAAGATCAGAAATATATTAACAATTAACATTGTGACAGCTGGCAGGTGACCTCACCAAGCACCAGTCACTGTTCTTGGAACTTTTGTACATGATCTTAAATCCAGAATCTGCTGTAGACTGAATGAGGAAGATGAGGCATCGTCAGGACAGAGATTTCTGGCTTGAGTTCCTGGGTTGACGGGAATGCCAGTTAATTGAAATATTGATTCCAGAAGAAGAAATCAGTGTTAAGCAGAGGAGTGAAGGAGGCAGGGGAAGACAGTTTCCTTGTATATCTATTAGATTTGGGAGCTGCTTGGCACATACAAGTGAAGATAACGAAAATGCTGGGGACAGGAGTTTGGCAGAAAGCAAAGTGGAAATTCAAGTTAAATAAAGAAAAAAAGAGGCAGAAAACTATCTTGATAGTAAAACTTAAGCAGTCAGCCACGTACCAAAAAGTACCACATAATGCTTTCCAGGAATTAGGAGGACTATGATTTCACTACAGAAGCATCTGGTACCTATTTTAAGATATATAGAGTCTTGAGTTAAATCTTGATTACCCCCTACCTGGAAAATGTTCTACATTTTGGGCCACAGATAAAATGCATAAGGCGAGCAGCTCTAGTGGAAATGGAAGTGAATTAGAGGAAACAATGTCTAATCCCTGAACTGAGATTCTTGTCGAATGTTAGATCAGAGGAAGGCATTTTTGGAGTGTGGATAATCAAAGCTCTTAATGCACTGATTTTTTAGTCTAACTAGCAAAAGGCAGGCTGATTTCTAGGATCTGCATTATGTTTAGAAAGACTGTGGCCTCAGAGGGGAACCAAAATGACCCCAAAATAGGTCCCTTCTCTCCTAAGAGGAAAGGGTTACTCAGGCAAGAAAAAGAATTTCTCAATAAGTTGAAGGAAATATCTAATTAAAAGACAGTGGCCTATTTGACAAGATTCTTTCTGTGCAGAGATTGGGAAAATTGAGACCAGATGTACTCCTTCCTTTCCAGGCCATAGAGGAATTGGATAATGATTTATGGTGGATATGGCTAAGGCAGGCCACAGAATTTGAGGTTTGTAAATCTTTTAAATGGGTGGACATAGTGCTTCAAAGTCCAGGATTCATTATAAAAGTTGATAACTATGTAGTAAACTAATTGCTAAAATGAAATATAGAATGTCTTTGTGTTAACTTGCTCATTTAAGTTGAATGATTTTTTTCTATATTTGGTCTGTTCACAGAAGAAGGATCCAAAGTCATTAAGGAATTATTGATCTAACTTTTATCATCAGCACAAAATGAGATTATGAGTACCACTAATAATCACAACCATATACACAGTCTTATATTTTTGGTGATGGTAGTGTATCCTAGTACACTACCATCCTAGTAATCCCCCCAAGAGGCTATCCAATTATTACTCTCATCTCAAAGAAGAGGAAAAAGATTGAGCGAGGGTAGGCACTTCGCTCAATTTCCCAGAGGCGTGACCAAGCAGAACCAGGATGCGCCCAGCACTGACCAATGGGAAACACCATATTGTAGGAAGTGCACCCATTGGTGTCTCGGTCTCTATGGCAGAAGACTCACAGTGCAAAATTCAAATCTGACTTCGTTACCACTTTGGAGGTTTTTCAGCTTGGAAGCTGGTGTGTCTGAAGATCTATAACCCAAAGAGTCCCCAAATCAATCGCTGATGCCTGCATACAAAGTTAAATTAAAATCCAGCTTGAATGAACAATAATGCAGAATAATGCAGAATAAATCAGGTAAATGAATACCTTGAAATCACCTTCTCCCAGCAACGAAGTTGTGCCCAACTGCCGAAATCAGAGAACGACCCTGTGTTTTCTGCAAAGGAAATACAAGAGGAAACAATTTCAAAACTCTAAACTGGATTAAAATTGCAACAACTAAAAGTAAAATAAAGATCTTTTCATTTACATATTTAAGTTTTGGTCAATCAAGAAAGCAACTGGGAAAAAAAAACTGTTTAACCTTTAGTACTTTAAAACTATAAAAAACGAAAATTAAAAAGCAAAGGTTAAAACTTACTCTTAAAATATTCACAGACCTATAGATTGTCACAAATGTCACCTATGTAGGAAAATAAAAATGACGGCATTAATCATCTGTGATAATTAATTATGCCCATGCCTTGTTTTTACTCATTGCCTCCTCCTTTCTTTCTGACAGTAACTCTGGGTTATCTATCGCCAGCACTGCAACCTCACACCTCGAACGTGGCCCCTTAGAGTTGTCAAGGCACATGGATTAAAGCAAAAACAAAAATGGTTGTGCGCTTCAAGAAGATGACAGTCTTGTCAGAAAAGAAAAATTCTGAGACAAAATTATATAGAAGCATGTGATAATTGTTGCATTTAGCCATATTATTTAATGTCTTCATCTTGAAATGTGCTGTATTTTTGTTAGCATGGTTTCTCATGCTTAAAAATAAAGCTATATCACTTATAAAGATCACTTCCTCCAAGAATAAGTGTGATCCAAGTTTGAGGAATATAATCTCAAATCTAAAATTCTGTTTTTCGTAGAACTGTGGATCTAAGCAGACATCTTAAAAGATGCTAAGTGGAAGTAGAAAGCATGGATAGTGAACAAATGACCTAATAACTAGACTGAATTTTCTCAGGAGAAATATTCACTGAGGTAAACCAATGCCTCCCCCAAGACGTTTTTTTTCTTTTTTGGTAAAGTTTTAAAAGAGAAAAGAAAAGAGCTATTTCTTAGAAAAAAATGAAAAGCAAAGTAGCACTAGAGAGACCAAAGAGAAATAGCCAAGGTGCCAACAAGCAAGGTGATGATCCCTCCACGAGGGGCCAGTGTCGGACTCCGCAGCAGCCAGCAAGACGAGAGCCGCCAGCCCCGCTCTTCTCCCACGGACCCCTGCCCACGCAGTCTAAGGGCCTCTTGGGTGTGAGCACAAGAGAAAGGTGCAGCAGAAGGCGAGAGAACATTACACACCAGGATGGGCAGGAAAATGGTAAAGATCCCACTGCAAGAAAAAAAGGCAATGGAAATTCTCTCCTTTTGGCCTCTTGCTGGGAAATCCCCCATCCCGATCTACTAAGCATTATGGTTCAGCAACATTATGGGTTCTGGAAAGTTTCCATACCAGCCTGAAAACCCATCATTTATAAAACCCAGGAGGATGCATTTCAAGCTCTAAACAACCGCGTCAGAAATAAGTACTTGGCCATGACACGTGTTCAAAAGTGGAGAAATAACTATTTTGAGAGGCTGCTAGTATTATTTAAAACCCACTGCTAAATATCTTTAACAAACACTCACTGATAAACCTCTGTGCTATGTGCAAGAGGTACACAAAGGCAAAGATGATAAGGTCCAGTTTGGGAGACCAACTTAGAAGTAAATAGTACAATACAGAGAGACACACGTACTAAGAGAAGTACACAAAGGCTGTGAACAGCAGAAAAGAGCAGGATAATTTGGCTCTGGAGGGCTCCATACATGCAATTCTCTCGGAATAAAACTCAAGCTCCTGTCGTGGTGTGACGATCTCCCCACCGCGGTGCCTGCCAGCCTGTCACCTCATCATCCTCGCCCTCCATCCTGGGTCCTCCGTGCCTCTGCCACACTGTCTGTTTTAGAGGCCACACGAGCAATATGAAACAAGTATCTAACAAGACACTAGTTTTTCGGCTAGAAACTGTAGTATGCTTGAAAAGAGTAGGTGGATCCTGGCACCTGGAAGGTGGGTCCTTTAACTTGTCCCAACCTCCTGTCCCACTGTGTGCTCAGCCAGTCACATCCTTCTCAATCCTACTCTTCCTTCAGAGTCCAGCAAAGAAACCAACTGTAAACACCAGTGTAAAGTATTATGTATGCTCTAAAACAGGGTTTTCGACCTTGGCCCTGCTGGCATCTTGGGCTGGGTAGTTTTTTGTTTTGAGGGTATAGCATCTCACACCCTGAGCTGTGACAATAAAAAATGTCTCCAGACTTTGACGAATATCCCTTCAGTGGCAAAATCACCCCCATCCCCAAATTGAGAATCACTGGTCTAACATGAATGACTTATTAAAGCAGAATAATATTCCTATCCTAACTTCCATATGATGCAGAAAGACAGCAGTGTGTGCGGAGAGGGGCCATCGGAAGGGGCACCGAAGGAGGAGCACTGAGGGAGGAAGGTGCATGTATCGAGCACCTGCTGTATCCCCAGCCCTGCGTGAGGTCAGTCATCTTATTTAAGACTCACAGAACACCCTATGTTTCCCCTCTCCTCCCCCCTAATCAGAACTGGCTCAAGCCTTGACAGACAATGGGTTAGTACATGCTGACAATGTCATGAAAAGCAAAACTCTTCAGGATAAAATAAAAATAAATATTGCTAGAACTTCATATAGACACTGGCCTGCCTTTCCTCCACTTTTATGCTAAACGCTTCACTTCTCCTCCTCACTGGGGAATGACCAGCATGACACTCTCATGGCGAACGTCTCTGTTTTGTGACTTCTTAGGACATTTACTCCACTGACTTAAAATCGTGTAGTTGTTTTCATCATGATTGGCTCACGTGGAGTCACAGGCATGGCCAAGATCTCTCTTTTCCTGGAACCACAGTGAATTAGACATGCTTAGTCTGTGGAACTGTTCAACGCTGGTTGGTTACAGCTCCTTGCCAGTGTCCTGTGTGAAGTTAACAATGCTCTGCAGTCCAGAGTCATATGGGCTGGTTAAGTCCTGACTTTAACTATGGACCTCCCTGAAAGTGTTTAATGAGAGAAGGGACAGGAATTCTCCAACAGAGTTTGACTGTGGTCATTTTCTCGCCTCACCTCTGAAGGTCCTGGTGGGCTCAACGATCTACACGATATTGAGCACATTCAGGTCCCACAGGGTACCAAATGGGTCCCTGTCTATTCGAAAAGGCCTGGAGTGGCTTTTTAAATACATGTGTCAATATGTAGTTTTTCCTAATTGGCTTTTTCTGATTCTGCTCTAATATAGTCACATCATCCACTCTAATATCTATTCAAATACTTTATTTAAGGAATGTGTTCATGTGCTGGCCACCTTGCAGGTGGGGTTTCAATATTGACCAGGACAAAATTCCCTGTCCTTGTGGAGCTATCTAGTGGAGGTGGGAAACCAACCAAACATCTGGCAGAACAGCTGTGATCACTGAAGGAAACAGAAGCAGTGGGGGTAAGGACTGCTGGCGGGAGGGGGACTCTTCTTTAAGTGGGGGAGTCAGGAAAGACATCACTGACAAAATGTCTGGTGAGCTGAGACCTGAAGGAGTTGGCAGAGAGGCAGGTCAGGGAGGGGCTGGTCCTGCTGGCCCCTCCATGTGGCATCTCATAGAGCCAGAGCATGCCCAGTGCTTCTGTGGCCGCTGTAGCGCGGCCCAACGGGCCGTGGGCACACAGGCACACCTGGGCAGATCCACAGAGGCAACAGGAGAAAGTTCTTTTCTAAGCCATGATCCAAAGAAGAAAATAGGAAGCAAGGTTATCAGCTGAGAAGGAGGATAGAGAAGGAGACATCTGGAGGTTTGAGGAGAGAGCATGAGGAGGTGCTTCGGGAGAGGCGAAGAGTGACCGGATAAGGGAATTAGTAGCCTTGGGGACCCACTGAGACAAAAGTGAACCTGTTAGCTCCTCAGCCACACTCACCAGTACAGGTGAAGACACGGAGCGGGGAGAGAGTGGGTTATGCAGGGTTGGGGTGTTGCCAGCTGAGCATTACAAGGAAGAGAGAAAGAAGTAAAGAATTTGAGGGTGGATGCAAAGGAGTGATCATAAGGAGAGATGGCGGAATCTCAGCTGGGTAACTAGGACAGGAGAACTGGAGGGGAGTGACGGTGAAAATTAGCAGCATCAATGGATTGTGAGTACTGGAGGAGTCCACAAACTAAGTTAAGGTACAGGGGACAGAAAGACAGGAAAATGGGGTGCCTGGGGAGAGAGTGGGTTAGGTGCTTGCTAGTCGAAGTATGGCCCCTGGGTCAGCAGCTTCTGCACTACGTGGGGACTTGGTAGAAATGCAGAATCTCAGACCTCACCTCGGACCTGCTGGCTGAGATTCTGCATCACCTGCACACTAAATCCGGGGAAGAACTGCCTTGAGCCACTATTACATCTGAGCCAAGTTGGGCTCAATCTCCACTCGACCAGAAGCCACAGACACCCGATAAAAAGGTGCCAGTGAATAGGTTTCTGAGGTTAGGGAATTCCCTGGGGCTCTGCTTCCCATTTAAACGGCTCATTTTACTTTCTTGGGTTTCCATCCATCTGCCTCATGCCCTGCTCTGTCGGTCTTACAGCATTGCAATATAGCTGGCAGGCTTCTGATTCCCTCTGAGTGCTGGCTCGCTTCCCTCCCTGTCTGTAGGCAAAGGGCATCTCCCTACTTCCTGCAACTGAGCTCCACTCTCATCTGCCTGTGAGGGTCAACCAGATACTTAGTGCCTTCAATCCAAGCTGCAAAATTCCATGCGCCCACATAGATCTTTACAAGACGCTAATGCAAAAGGTATTGCCATCTGTGGCTTTTTTAAAAGTTTAGCTTCCTGCCATAATATTCAGTGTTTTGTATCTTCTTTAATATGAGTGCACTGACTTCACTCTTAATAATTTTATCAAAAAAAAAAAAAAAAGAACCACAGCTATGCATGGACATTGCAGATGAAAGGTGAGGCTGAGCCCAGCGAGTGGGGCTTTGTCTTCACACAGCTTCACTCCTACTAAACAGAGGGTGACATTTCACTGACCCAGACACAACCTCCTGTGCAAACACCTGTTTACAAAATAATATAAAAACATAAAATTTAGAATCTCTAGCCCTTCTTTCAAGACAAATGATTGCAGATGCTGTCACATATAAAAGTTTTATTATGATTACTAATAATGATCAGTTGTGAGTCCTTACTATTCGCAGACAGCATGCTACACATTCCATACATCCTCGTCTCATGTACTGCTCAAAAGAATTCCATGGGATCCACATTATTGTTATGCAGGTGGAAACTGAGGCTTAGAAAAGTGACATAACACAGCCAATGAGTGGTGGAGCTGAGCGTCAAACCCAAGTGTATTCCACGGTGGCTCCTCACTCACACACACAGTTTAGATAACACACAGCTATAGCCTAAGAGTGTGGCATGTATGTTTCCTCTGCATCTCAGAGCATACACATAGTCACTACTAAATATTCTAAGTGCCTACTTGAATCGAGAAGGTATAAACCTTAGCTCTCTAATGTCATTATTGGTAAATATTTGATACAGAGATCCTTGGTTAGATGTGACCATTTTCTAGATCTGTAATAATTGCTTTTGCTCTTGCTGAGCCAGAATCATGAATGAACCGGGCCATCCTGGCATCACTCTGCCAAACTGTGAGATGGTTATAACAAACCACTCATCACCATGGGTATATGAACACAATCTCTGGTGGGTGGGGGCCCAGCCTCCAGGACAGAACCCATTCTGCTGTCAGGAGAAAATGGTGGCGATGCCGCTCATCTGATCCTTTCCCACAGCAAGGCAGCCCAAGCCCTGGGTAAGTTCAGCAAATGCAGGTGTGCACAGAAGAAAGAGCACTGAATGCAAACTTTCCTATGTGAGTTATCGTGAGGCTTCTCTGCATCACCTATCAGCCCATGATTCAGACATAACAATGCCCAGCTCTGCCTCGTTTGCTTCCCAGGGATAGTGTGAGGGTGACTTGATGGGCCTAAGGTCCTTAGGTAAGAAGAGCTGAGGTTAATTTAATGATCCTGTACATACACACAGTACTGAGATGCACGAGGTCAGGCCAGAGCACCTGCATGTGGTAATCAGGGTGAGGTATGTGGGGATGATAAAATATTTCTTTTTAAGTCAGTGAGGCCAAAATAAAGCAAACAACAAAAGCGGCCTCAGAAACTGATCTTCCCATTCCCAACCCCCCTCCGAAAAACAGAAGTAAACCTCTTGTTTTTGTGTCAAAAATATAGGGCAATCTTTTCAGTTTCCCAGATTTTAAAAGGAACAAAAGCTATAAGAAAATAAATTTCATGGGACCCATGCTAAATATATACCCTTTTTATTTGAATGTGTTCTGTATCTGGATGAACATTTATCACTTAATATTTATTACTGTCTCACTATTTATTACTATCTCTATACATATTTCTCTGTCTTAGGTTGTCAAGTCTGATAAGGCAAGGACCAAACCTATTTAGTTCTTTTTGTAAAGCATGCGAAACCGTCATGCATAATTAGGCACTTAAAGTGTTTTTGATGAAGATGATTATGAAGAATGAGAACAGTTAATACCATGGTAGGCATGTTTCCTGAAACCTTCCTGTCTTTTCTGAAATGTCAGATGATCGCACTTTCACAGCATTGTAGAGTTAATGGAAGCTTGAGCGTAGAAAGCGTGCAGAGCTTGCTAAACAGTGTGCGGTCTGTGGAGCAGCCGCACCAGCAGCACCTGGGAGCTTGTGAGAAAGGCAAACCCCCGGCCCCACCCCAGACCTACTGAGTCAGGATCTGCAGTTAATGTGCATGCACATTAAAGCCTAAGAAGCACAGACCAGAGAACCATCAAGTTCAACGGCTTCATCTTACAGTTGAGGACGTATGAGACCCAGACAGGCTGAGTGACTTGTAAACCGTTACAGATCCTGACCTGGGACTGGTCCCTCCTGATTGCAGCGCTCTACAGCCTCTTCTTACATCACACTTATGTGGATGGGTCAGCAGGAATTAAATTGTAAACAAATCACAACCTACAGCTTTCAGGGAACACTGCAATGCTGTGTGTATTTGTTTGCCGCAGAGGTCTTTTATTCTTTCAACATTTTGAATACACTTACAAGATACTGCCAAAAACAAAACAAAACAAAACAAAAGATACTGCCAAGAGAAATCTAGAAAACCATTTTACAGTAGCGAGCTTGCTCCCAACACACTGCCAAAGACGAGGCCACACGGTGACAGTGTGTGGAACTGGACACCACGCTTTTTGGTCGAGCTCTGGATCCCCGCATTTTTGCACATTTCGGGTCCAGTGATGCAGCCCAGGCTGCCGTTTTTTTCTCCTTGAATATTTTATTTAAATATTAAATTAAAAAACACACATTAACTAATCATTTGGCATACATTTCTCATGTTAACATAAGAAATAAAATAATTCAGTTAAGGTAAAAAAAAAAAAACCTGTATACATATCAGTCAGATCACGCAGTGTCCTTAAATAGGCTATTGCGTCGCGGTCTGCAGCACAGCACGGCTGGGATCCACACACACACATCACACACTCTTAGAAAAACAAGAAACAGAAACACGACTTTACCATCCTCCAAAAGAGGTTCTACAGCAATAAGAAGAAACAAAAACCACTATGAAAGTAAAGTGCTTGTCATTGCTTCAAAGAGGAAACACACGATGGTTTCTGAGGCCTTTGATCTATGGCATTAGCACAGAAATCCCTTAACGGGGGAAAGGGTTTGCGTTGGACTCGGTTGTGCTACCTCTGTGGAATGGAGGCAGAGACCTGCACCCACCGGCCTGGGTCCTCTCCTGCTCTAGACTCCTCCGAGTCCACAGGAGACTTTGGTATTTCCTCCGCGGGGAGGCGCCAGGCCTGCCCCCTCCAGACAGCCGTTTGCCCACCTGTGAAGCAGTCGCAGAGCAGCGGGGAGGCGCAGTGAGCTCGCCAGGGGAACAGAGGAGGTGCCCACCGCATGGACACGGGCACCTCTGACCTCTTCCCCCTACTTCATTAAATGCTCCTAAGTCCTGGCTCCCACATGGCTCTGCCCTACAGTGCTAGAAGCCAACCAAATGAATATAATTGAAATCCTCAAGGATATGTATTCCAAGAAAAGAAAAAACAGAACTGTTTTAAGAACTCTTAAAAACTTTGAATTGCTGTTGATTTGTTGGCTTTTCAATTTCAAACCAGTTCCCTCCACACTTTGCCAGTCTGGCCGCCTGACGTAGTCTCTATAACAGATTAGGAGCCATTGATGTCTAATTAAGGGAATTTTATTATGGAAATTTCCCCCTAGACTTCATCAAAAGTAGTTAGTAAAGAATATTTAATAACATTCAAATTCCATCACTGTTGTGCCATAATGTTTTCCAAAGCTGAAAAGGACCGACATGAACTTTAATCAGAGTCTGTATACGGCAGACACAATTTAACTCACATATGAATACCAACTGACACCCTCCCAACATATGGTGACTCTTCTGGAAAAAAACAGTCTCTCCAGGTGTGAAGAGATTGGCTGTACTTTTGTCCACAACTAAGTTTTCTTCTGCATAGTTAGAAATCACAAAGGAATTTGTTGGCTATAAAAGAAAAGTGCTACTTTGAAGAAGGTATGTCTCAAAAACACAAAAGATTAATTGAATTGATGGTTCAGGATTTGGAGTGAAGTTTTGGAAAGAATATGAAAATTATGCTAGAAGCAAAATGTTTAGATTTGTTGGAGACAAGGACAGACTGACCTATGTTCCATCATTTTCTAAGTAAACCTTGAGAAAGACAGTCATATCAAAGAGAGCCAGAGGGCACAGGCTTCCTTAAAAGCATTCTCTCCTCCCTCAAGGCAATGGCCTTCATAAAAGAACATCATCCCATTGTTTGGGGGAAAGTACAAAGAAAATATACTTCTGAACTCCATATCCTATGGTACCTATCATGAATTGGGTGCAGTATCAAGTTTTAGAAAATGTTTACTGCACGTTTGAGGTTGTGTCAGGTCAGTATATCAAGCACTTAGAATCGATCGGGCCTAACATGGTAAGTGGAATGTAAAATCTACCAGCACTGGGCTCCCACTTCCACATTCTCCACAAGCAACAACTGAACGAAACTATTTAACTACTGCCCCTTTAGATGAGCATGTGCTCTCTGTTTGCCATAGTCCTTACCACTCCCTATTGTCTCCCAGGTATGCCCAGCCAAGTGCCAGCTGCCTTTTATCATTGCATAGCACTGTTGTTTTTCTTTGGGCTAAAGGAAAGGTATGTAGTTTTACCCCCATCTCTCTCCAATAGCTGACCTTCCAAGAGGGCTTTGAGATGCCCTGGCTCACTTCCCTTATTTATGGTACCCACCTGAGTCTGTGACTCTTGTTCTAGATACTATCAAGCTGTCACCTCTGCTGGAACCACAATTTCTTCCCTTTTCCCACCTGCCCAGCTGGAAGTCATTCTTCAAGGCATATGCAGCCTTTCAGACCTCTTCCGTCAGAATCTACTGCTTTACTATAATGTGTACAAAAATTTTAAAACTGGTTCTGCAGACCACAGATCATTTTAGAACAGTGGTTGAATCTTTTGGTCATCCTCTCATCATTTTAGACCTTCCAACACTCACAAGACCCAGCTATGGCTTCTCAACCTCCTATCACCACCCCCTCTGCACACACACCTCAGCATGGGCGGGGGCCTCCTCCTGGCAGGGGAGATGGTGAGGACGGGGTAAGAGAAAAGGGGCCTTCCCCCAAGTGGCTCTCCTAGCCCCACGGGACCATGAGGATATGGAGTAAGTAGTAAGGGGGACCAGAAAAGGTGAAGAAAGAAAGTTGCTTTACTCTCTTCCAGTGCTTCTGGAACTCTCCTCCTCAGCTTCCACTCTGCAACCCAGTGGGGAAGTTAGGTCTAATGAGACAAGGCAAGACAGGAGTGAGGGGAGGCGACATAGGCAGGAGAAAGAAACATCTCCACCTTCGCTCCTCATGGCTTTCTCAACAACTCCCCAAGCCCCTCTCCTCAAAGATGGAGTCTGTGGTTGCTGAAGGAATGGGAAAGAGAGAAGGGATTAGACAGGCAGGGGCAGGCAAAGCTCCTCACACCACCCGGCGACCTAAGAGCCGTCAACCCTCCTTTGCTCCTGTGCCTCTTCTCAGTCCCCAGGCTTCCCCTTGGCCACCGGGATCCCTCTACCCATGATTCACTGCCCCTTCTCCTGCATCCCTAAGTCCATTCCAAAGACCCATGTCCTGGGGCTGGGAGAGCGGTGCCCTGAAGACAGGAGTCCCACCTCGGTCACTCTGCATGTTCCCCTGCCTACTGCTCCCGGCCACAGCAACAACCCTCGTGAATGGAACTGGATCCATGAAAATCCCTGAACTCAAAAATATTTTTCCTAACAGGATCATTGCTACAAATGTACTCAGCAAACCTCTTCATGTGCAGAAACAGGAAAAATACAGAGGGGTCTGCCAGTTTATTTGTCTCAATGCTAGAGTTTCTGGGTTCACATTACTCAGTTGAGTATTATTTCTCATATGTTTGTTTATTAAGATAACGTGACAAACTTTTAATTGGCTTCATAAAATCAACTGCAAAAATATTAAAATCTATTACTAAAAATATTTTGAAAACAAATATCTAAAAAGAATTGACGTCAATCAATTGCATTCTAATTTGAAGGTTTTTCTTCTCTAGCCCTTAGTTAAGTGGGATAGGAACTAAGGCATTCTCCACCAGAGCCAAAAATCTTCCTAACATAAGTCATAAATAGATGTGTTTTGGAAATGAGTAGATATTTGGGTTTATCACAGAGGCAAGGTGAAAAACATCAAAGTCTGAAAACAGGTCCTTCAAAGAGACATCTGAAAACACTTGTTCATTGATAAGAGTCCCCAATGCAGGTTGTCCTTTATCCTTCCTTTATCCTTATTTTATCGAAATTTCTTCCCAGGCTCTTGACTCCTTACACGAAGAGACAGGCTGTTTCAGATGACCTTGTCAGCACAGAATAAAAAGAGCAATTGACAAAAATATTGTCTAGTGCAGAGACGCAGCGATTTATGAAAGATGTTGCTGCTTATTTACTGCTCAGCTCAGCAGACAGCCAGCTTCTCTCTCCTTGTCTGGTGAGCCTTCCCTCCTGTGACAGCAAACACTGCAGGCTGGCAACACACCAGGCGCTATTATATGCACTTGTCATATGATAACAACTCTATGAGGTCAATATTATCGTCATTCCCACTTTACAAATTTTACAGATGAAGAAACTGAAGCACTGCGCGGTTAATTATTTGCTCAAGGTCACACAGTTAGTAGGGTAAGGAGAGCAAGGCAGACACTGAATACAAATAGTCTGGCTCCAGAGTACAGTCTCTGACCCTCTCGACCTTTACTCGTTGTGCATCCACCCTTTTGCTGCTTCTTGCCTGCAAATGCTGGAGTTCCACCCACAGTGGCATCATAATCTAAGAAACTGCCGATTTCCTGGTCTGGTGAAACCCTATCCAGGACCCAGACTCCCCTTTTAATAAAGATCACGGAGATTAGTAGGTGGAGGTAGGACAGGAAGTCTACAGATTGGATCCCAAGCAGCCTTTTCATTCCTAGATTCTCCCCACTCACTTTCTATCAGCTCAAATGCTAGTTTCTTCCATAAATATGGAAGTCAAATGAGTAGCCACTTCGTCAGGAATCACATGCCCAGCCTAGAAGGCCATGACATTCACGGAATTTTCAGTCCTTCAATCCCAACACAACTCATGCAAACAGGACAGCCTCCCAACATCTACTCCTTGATTAGAAAAAATCTCTTCTAATTGCAACATAGTTTGCAATAATACCATTATCCTTAGATGATACTGAATTACTTAGGACTTCAATATCAATCAGTTTACTTTTGTATGTCTACTCTATAATGAAAATGTGCTAAGTATCACAAAGCATATCAGTATGAATAACTTATTAACTCTTCCCTCATGGTAAATTTTCTTCTGTGAAATTCCTTACTTCCATTTCCTTCTGGATCAACTATTTCAGATGGAGTATATGAGACTCAGGAGAGACATTCAGAGTTGGGTCCCTTGAGAGACCAATGGGTGGAGGAAGGGGGCTTTGAATTGTAAAATTGAAATCACTTATTTAGAAAACCAGACACAGAAGAAATACTTCCTCTTACTATGCATATCACATGCCATAACGCAAAATTAATTTATAAGCATCTCATTGAAACTCCAGATAAACCACTAAAGTCTTTACCAAGGAACGTTAAAGTAATTGTAACAATGAACAAAGTAACTGCCCAATATTCATAATTTCTAATTTAAGAAATGCCAAAGCAGACATATTCTATTTCATGCATGTCTATTTCATTTTAGCAGATAGCTTTCATAGGGGGACGACTCATTTCAGCAATTCCAATTCTATGGGGGTCTTAAGTTCAACAATTGCAAATTCACTAATAATGGAGGTTTTCAGAAATATTAATGTGACTTTAAGTACTTTATAATCAGGAAGAATACAACCATACAAATTGCTAAGATAATAGGTAGAACATAAAAGCCATGAAAAAGAAATGTAGCTTATAGGTTAAAATAATGTATATTAAAGCAATAGATTTTTACAAAAGAGATCAGAAGTCTGCATAAATCTTGAAGCATGAGACCTTTTTGGGCAGGTGTGGAAGGGATGCAGAACACGGTCCTGGTAGAGATAACAGTTTTCAAAGTACTATAAAAAGCAACAGTCACAAAGCCAAATGCTCACCAGGGTCAGGCAGGTATCTTATATGAATGAAGTGAGGATCTCGAAGTCTTCTCACAAGGGTTATGATTTGATAGTGAGGTAAGAAGAAACATTTTCCCTTCTCTGCTTTAAGAAAACAACAGTGTTGTACGATGATAAAAAGTAGCTGCTGGTTGGCTGCAGTATCTGGGAGACAACAAGGAGTGGTAAGGACTGTGGCGAACACACATCATCTAAAGGGGCCATTCCCCAGGCATCTGTAGCTAACCCCTTCCGGGGAATTTGGGGATATGAAGCCAGTGTTCGGAGATTTTCTGATTTTTCCTAAGAGAAGGTAGAAACCTGGATTTTTATATGGTATCTCACAATGTTTAAATATATGTACTAGCATAAATTAAAAGATAATACTCTACTGCCCAACACTAAGTAAGCCAACAGAATATGTTTGAGGATCAAGTCTGAGAGCCATTTGAAATACGGCTTTTCCCAGGTGGGAGTAGGAGGGGAATTGGATAGGAAAAGTCTGGAATTTCAATCCCAGATCTACTACTCTATGAACTAGGAAAAGTGCTTAACCTTCCTGAAGTGAGCATCCTGCTCCAGACAGAAACTTGGATACCAATGGCGTATGCAAATAGACAGAAGAGAGCAGTCATTAAGAAAGGATGCAGGCTTTGAAACCAGATTGCCCAGTTCAAATGTGGCCTCACTACTCATCAGGGCAAATTATCTCACCTCTCTGCGTCTCAGTGTCTCCTTCTTTAAAATACTGCTAACTTCATAGGGTGCTGGGGAGTCAACTACATTAACTATTTTTTGACACATATGATTGATACAACAGAATCTTTGCCTTCCTTCCCAATCCCCATGAAATAAAGAATAATTAATTCTACTTCAGAAGAGCCAACTTCATACTAATATCTTTATGAATTTGGATATGGAAAGTTCTTTACAGTATGACATAGCATTATGTTTTCAAATTGATTATGGCTATAAGAAATAATAAAAGTTATTCACTTTCTATTTTTTTAATTACATCTTTTTATTTTTAGATAATTATAGATTCACGAGCACATACTTGTAATACAGGAAGATCCCATGTACCCACTGCTCAGTTTCCCCCACTGGTAACTTCTTACAACACTACAGCATAATATTACAGGCAGGATGTGGCCACTGACAGAGTGAAGATAATGAACATTTCCATCACCACAAGGATTACTCATGTTGCCCTCTGTAGCCACACCTACTTCCCTCCTGCTCCTGCCACATCCTTTTCCCCTGTCAACCACCAATCTGGTCTTTCTTTGAATAATTTTGTAATTTCAAGAATGCTATATAAATGGAGTCATATTAATACTACATGTTAATATAATCATTTGGGATTGGCCTGATTCACTTAGCATGATTCCCTAGAGATTCATGCTAGCTGTTGCATGTATCAATAACTTCTTCCTTTTTATTGCTGAGTAGTATTCCATGATGTGGATGTACAAGTTTATTTAAACACTCATCCATTGAAGGATATCTGGGTTGCTTTCAATTTGAGCTATTACAAATAAAGCTACTATAAACACTAATGTACCGCTTTTTGTGAGAATGTGTCTTCATTTCTCTGGGATAAATGCCCCCGAGTGCAATTGCTGAGGCATAGGATAGGTGCATGTTTAGTTTTTAAACTGCCAAACTGTTTTCCAGAGTGGCTGTAACATTTTATATTTCCATAAGCAAGACACGAGTGATCTAGTTTTCCCACATTCTCACCAGTATTTGGTTTTGTCATCTTTTTTTTTTTAGCCATTCTAGGAAGTACATAATGATATTTCATTGTGGTTTTAATTTGCATTTTCCCAATGACTCAAGATGTTGAACACCTTTTCGTGTGCTTTTTTGCCACATGCACACTCTCTTCAGTGAAATATCTATTTGATTTGCCCATTTTCTAATTACATTTTTTTATTATTGGGTTTTACTAGTCCTTTGTTGGACACATTGTTTGCAAATATTTTCTCCCACTCTGTCACTGGTCTTCTCATTCTCTTACAAGGTCTTTTGCAGAGAAAAAGGTTTTAATTTTGACAAAGTCCAATTTATCAAATTTTTCCTTTTACAGATTATGCTTTTGGTGTCAAGCCTAAGAACTTTTGCCCTAGCTGTAATTCTTGAATATTTGCTCCTATATTTTTCCCCAAAAGTTTTATAGTTTCATGTTTTACATTTAAGTTTGTGATCCATTTTGAGTTAATTTCTACATAAGGTACGAGACTTAGGTCAAGGTTCATTTTTTTTTCTTTTAACCTACGTATACTCAATTGCTCCAGCACTGTTTGTTGAAAAGGTTAACTTTCCTTCATAGAATTGCTTTTGCATATTTGTCAAAAATCAGTTGGGCATATTTTGTAAGTCTATTTCTGTATGATTTATTCAGTTCCATTGCTCTATGTGTCTATCCTTCTACTATGTGGTTTTGACAACTGATTATCTTACACTAAGACATAATTATCAAACTCCACAGTTAACATTAGGGTTCACTCTTAGTGTTGGATTTTTAATTCAGTGTTTACATATTCATTGCTAATATATAAAAATCTTAATTTTTTTATGTTTATATTATATTGTATAATCTTTTTGAGCTTACTTATTAGTTCTAGGAGAGTTTTTTGGTGGATGCCTTTGGATTTTCTACTTAGACAATAATGTTACCTGCAAATAGGGACAGTTTAATCTTTTCCTTTCCAATTTGTATAACTTTTGTTTCCTTTTCTTGCCTTATTGCACTGGACAGAACTTGCACCACTACACTGAATAAGAATGGTGAGAGTGTACATCCTTGTTTTCTTGATCATCTTAGGAGGAAAGCATTCAATCTTTCACCATTAAGTATGTTAGCTGTAAGTTTTTTGTAGATGCTCTTTATCAAGTTGAGAAAGTTGCCATCCATTCCTATTTTTCTGAGAATTTTTATCATGAATGGACATTACATTTTGTCAAAAGCTTTTTATACATGATTGATTTTATCATGTTATTTTTCATCTTTAGCCTGTTAATATAGTAGATTATACTGACTAATTTCCAAATACTGAACCAGCTTCGCATCCCTGGAATAAATCCCATTTGGTCATGGTGTATAATCCTTTTAAAATACCATAGAATTCTATTTGCTAACATTGTGTTAAGGATTTTTGAATCTATATTCATGAGAGATACTGCTGTGTGTGTGTGTGTGTTTTTTTTTTTTTTTTTGTACTAATGTCTTTGTCTGTTTTTGGTCTCAGGGTAATACTAGCTTCATAAAATAGAAAGGGAAGTGCTCCATTCCTCTTTCTATTTTCTTAAAGAGATGGTGTAGAATTGGTGCTGTTCTTCTTAAACATTCAGATTTCTGCAGCGAAACAATCTGGGACTGAGATTACAGGAGAGGAAGATTTTTTTTAAATTAAAAAGTCGATTTCCTTAATAGCTACATAAGACTATTCAAAGTGTCTATCTCATATTGGGTAAGTTATTGGTAGTTTATGTCAAGGAATAGATCCATTTCACCAAAGTTAACTTTATTATGTAAAGTTTTTATATTATTTGCTTATTGTCCTGAAATCTGTAAAATCTATAGTAATATCCCCCAGTTCAATCCTGATATTGATGATTTATATCTTTTTTCTTTGTTAGTCTTTCTAGTAATGTGTCAATTTTACTGATCTTTTCAAAGAATCTATGCTTTTTTTTCATAGTTTTCTTACTTTTCAAAATTTCATTGATGTCTACTCTTTATTCTTTCCTTCTTCCTGTTTTAGGTTTATTTTTCTAGGATCTTGAGGTAGAAGCTTAGATTGCTGATTTGAAATGTTTTCTCCTTCCTAATGTATGCATTTGATGCTATAAATTTCCCTCTTAGCACTGCTCTTCAGATATGTTCTATGAATTTTGATAGGCTGTATTTTCATTTTCATTAAGTATTTCATTAACGTATTTTTTTATTTCCCTTGAGATTTTTCTCTTTGATCCATGGATTATTTTGAAGTGTGCTGTTTACTTTCCAAGTACTTAGAATTCGCCTGTTATTTTTCTATTAATGATTTTTAATTTGATTCCTTTGTGGTCAGCAAACACACTCTGTATGCTTTCAATTCTTCTAAATATGCTGAGGTTTGTTGTGTGGCCACAGATATGGTCCATGTTGGCATGTATTCTATGGGCACTTGAAAATAAAGCTTTTGTTGGGTGTGGTGTTCTACAAATGTCAGTGAGATCCTGTTGGCTGGTGGCAGTGTTGAGTTCTTCTGTATCCTTGCTGATTTTCTGTCTAGTTATTCCATCAATTGCTTAGAGAGAGGTGTTGAAGTATCTAACTATAACTGTGTATTTGTTATTAATTTCTTCTTTTGGTTCTGTAAGTTTTTGCTTCATGTATCTTACAGATCTGTTGTTTGGTATATACATGTGCAAGATTGCTACATCTTATGGGAAGATTGATCCCTTTAACATTATATAACATCCATCTTTGTCTCTGGGCAATTTTCTTTGGTCCATTTCATCTGGTATTAATATACCCACTCCTGATTTCTTTTGACTAAATTTTTCAAGACTTATCTTTTTCTGATCTTTTAATTTCAACCTGTCTATATCTGATATAGTTGTCATGTTTTTTAATAGATATGCTAGGGTTTAAAACTGTCACTTTCTGTTTTCTGAGGGTTCTGTTTTTCACTTCTCTGTTTTTATTGTGCCTTTTAGTAAGTAACGTGAATATTTTCTGGAATTCCATTTTGATTTATCTATAGTGATTTTAAGCATGTCTTTGTATAGCTTTTTTCGTGGTTGCTCTGGATATTACAGCATATATATACACAATTTATCACTATCTATGGGGTCATCATTTTACCAGTTCGGGTGAAGCGTAGAAATTTTAATCCCCCCTTTATATCCCTTTGTCCTCTTCCATATATATTTGTCTTAAAAATTTCCTCTACATATGTTTAAAATCACTCTAAACAGTTATAACTTTTGTGTCAACCCTCAAACAAAACTTAGAAAACTCAAGAAGTAAGGTCTATAGTATTTAAACATGCTTGACCTCACTGTGGTCTTTCTCTTTCTTAGATTATTTCCACTCTGTTTAGAGTTCCCCCTTATCTGCAGTTTCACTTTCCAAGGTTTCAGTTATCTGCAGTCAACTAGAGTCTGAAAATATTAAATGTAAAACTTCAAAAATAAACAATTCAGATGTTTTAAATTGCTCGTCATTCTGAGTAGCATTAGGAAATCTCGCACCATCCTGTCCTGCCTGGAACATGAATCATCCTTTTGTCCCATGTATGTATCCACAGTGTATATGCTACCTGCCCATCAGTCACTTAGTGGTTGTCTCAGTTATAAGAATAAAAAACATAGTATATACAGAATTCGGCACTATCCAGTTTCAAGCACCCACTGGGGGTCCTGAAACATATCTTCCACGAATAAGGGGGAACTACTGTACTTCCTTTAGTCATTCTTTTAGGGCAGTCTTCTGGTGACAAATTCCTTTAGTTTTTCTTCATCAGAGATATCTTGATTTCTGCTTCATTCCTAAAAGATATTTTCACTGGACATAGAACTCTGAGAAGACAGTTCTTACAGCACTTGAAACATGTCATACCAACTCCTTCTGACTTTTATAGTTTCTGATGACAAATCCACCGTCATTCACATTATTGGCTTTGATTTGTTTGTTTTCTACATGTGAAGTGTTTTTCACTGCTTTTTCTCTGTTTTTAGTTTTCAGAAGTTTGACTGTGATGTGTCTTCGTGTTCCTCTGGGTTTATCTTATTTGAGGTTTATTTAGTGAATGAGTTTCCTATTGCTGCTGTAACAAATTCCCGCAAACTTGCTAGCTTAAACTATCTCAATTTATCATGTTACAGATATGGAGGTCAGAAGACCTACTGCATTTCATCTGGTGAAGCTAGGGTAGAATTTGTTTTCTTGCCTTTTTCAACTTGTAGAGGTTGCTTCAAATCTTGGCTTGGGAGTCTGTATCACCTTGCCTTTTCTCCAATTCCATCATCACATCTTCTCTAACCCTCCTGTCTCCCTCTTGCAAGAATGACTGTGATTATAATGGGCCCATCCCGATAATCAAACATATTCTCTTCATCTCAAAATCCTTAAATTAATTAGCTTTGCAAAGTCCCATAACCCTGTAAGAAAATGTATTCATAGGTTATGAGAATCAGGACATGGACATCTTTGGGGGGCCATTATTCAGCCTACTATACTCAGCTTCTTATATCTGTAGGTTTATATCTTGTTAAATCTGGCAAGTTTTCAGCTATTATTTCTTTAAGTACTCTTTCAGCCCCTCCTCTTCCTATTCTTATGGGACTCCCACAGATGTTAAATCTTTAGCATAGTCCCACAGATCTCCGAGGCACTATTTTTTTTTTCATTCTATTTTCTCTCTATTGTTCAGATAGGATAATGTTTACGGTTCTTTCTTCCAATTCACTGATTCTTGCCTTTGTTCTCTTCATTCTGCTGTTCAGTACATTCACGGAGATTTTTAGGTTACTGTATTATTCTGTTCTAATATGTCTACTAGTTTATTATATTTCCTACTTATTTGCTATTTTTTCATTTGTAACCAACATGTGCAGCATTGTTCAAAGAAGTATTTTTATGACAGCTGCTTTGAAATCTTTAGCAGATAATTCTACAATCTTTGCCATTTTGGTGTTGGCCTCTATTGATTGTCCTCTTTTCATTCAGTTTGAGATCTCCTGGTTCTTGGTATAACAAATGATTTTCTTCACTGAAACCTGGACATTTTGGGTATTATGTTATAAGGCTCTGGATCTTACTCAAACCTTCTATTTTAGTTGCTTTCCTATAATACCGCTCTGGCAAGGGAAGGGAGAGACTATCATGGCCAGGCCAGGGTATATGGGTAGAATCAGGTTCCCCATTATACCTCCACTGACACCCGAGGGGGGATTCCTTCTTACTACTGGGCAGGGGTGGGAGTTTTGGCTCTTCGTCAGGCCTGCACTGACACCTTCCTGGCTGGGAGAAGCAGTGTTACTGATTCCCACATGACGTCCACTGACACCACCCCAGTGGGAGAGGAAAAGGGCACACCTCATTATTGTCATAAGTGAGGGAGGGTAGAAATCCAGGCCCTTCATGTGGTCTCTACTTACATAGGGTTGAAGGTGGAGGCTTTGATTACCACCCACCAGAAATGAAAGTCTTGGCTCCCTATTCAGTTTTCTGTGACACCACCCAGTGGGGAGGGCTAGGGTTCCTCATTACAGCCTGGCAAGGGTGGAATTCTAGTCCCAAATCAGCCTCTGATGGCAGGGTGGAGCCACATTTTTTTTCCTGTGGGACTTGGCTAGAATACAACGGTTATTGTAAGATTTCTGTCTTGCTAGGCTGTCCCTTTTCTAGTCCTTTGGCTGGAGAGAACAAATTTTTGTCAGTTTTCATTTGCTCACATTCATTCATTCACTCATCCATGTATGTATGTAGGTTTGTATGTCTCTGCCTGTTGCTGTCTTCCGCTTGCTGGCTTTTTCAACTCCAAATCTGGGATATATGACACAAAAGGAAAACCCAGGTAACTCACCATTATGTTGGTCCTTGGGTCTTGAGGTCTATAGATGGTCTGCCTTCTTTTCTTTCCCTTTCAGAGTCAGTGTATATTTGTTTTATACACATCTAGAGGGGTTAGCTGTACTTAGTGGGAGAAACAGGGAGAAATATGTCTACTGCATCTTCCTTGAAGCAGAACAAGTCCTTCCTTTCATTTTGAGGTTAAAATGAGAAATCTTGTTAAGTAAGTAAATTGCATTTGTTATACTAAGAAAGCTATATCAAAAAGGAGCAAAAGTTTAGATGAAATAAATTTCAAATACTTAAAAGAACTTTAAGAAAAACTTCAAAAACCATGCAATGGCATAAGGAAAATCAATTTTAAAACAACGCATTTTAAATATTCTTTAAAAATAGCCAAATGATACTAGCTAACTTTTTGTTTTAAGACATTTCAAGAAAAAGAAAAGAAGGGACTTTTTCCATGTGTGTGGTATTTTGCAATTATTATCCAGAACATAGAAGTTTTTAGTTTTTTCCCTACTTTGGTAATTATTTGAAGGCTTCTTTCTTTCCTAAGGTATCTGTAAGAAGTGGCTACACAGGTCTTGCATTTATATTACCTGAAAGATTGTCTCCCCAATGGCTTCTTTATGGGATTTAAGAGAACTGGATGCACACTAAGTGTGTCAGTCATTAGTAAAGAGCAGACAAGGTCCAAATATGACATCTAGTTTTCTTTAACCAACCCTCTAATATAAATGAAATGTACAGAGTGGCAAAAGCACAGCTAAAAGTAAATAGAAGTCTATCTAAAATACATTGAGATGAAAAAAATTCTTTTTTTTTTTTTTTTTTGCAGTTCGACATGAAAGGTTACTCTTAAGAAGAAATTGGGTTGAGAGAAAGCATCAGAGTCAAATAAGATATAATAAATGGCAAGAAGTGTACAAATGAAAATAACCTTCAAATTGATAAAGGCACTTTAGAAAAGAGTATCTGAGTTAAGATGGTTGCTGGGACTTGACATGGAATAGTTCTGAGAAAAATCAGGGCTCTCATTTTGTGCTCCATGTGCCAATTAGAAGTAAATGGCAATTCCTCAGGCTTGACTCTAAATTCAATCACATTATTGCTTCATATAGCCATTCTCTCTTCCTTGGTTGAACAGAAGGAAACTGCATGGTACAGTACTCAGTGAAATGTAAAATAAGGATTAACAAGCCATTTTGGAGATTTAGCAAAATTAGGCTTCATCAACCAGCTTGACTCAGAGCCAATCCAGCAAAAAGCTCCCTAGAAAGAAAACTAACAGTGAAGTGACAAGCAGCACAAAAAATTAAATAACTCAGGCATTAAAATCATGAAAAGGTGCATTGTATTCCAAGTCAACCAAGCCCATTACTAGAATAACACGAATCCACTCTGTACTCAATATGCAAGTCCAAAACAGGCCACTGGCTCACCATGAAATCTGCTTAGGAAAAAAACAGTACATTACCCTACCTATCTCCACAGAAGGGAATTTACTGACAGAGAGAAATATATAGGATTCTGTGAAACTTATTTTCCCTTTATGTGAAAAGGACAAATGAAACATCCTTTCAGAGCTGAGGTATGGCAAAGGCTCCCATCTCTACCTGCCTAAGACACAGAAATAATGTTCAATAAATCTGAGTTTTGTTTGGTCAGAGCAAGTCTTTCATATGCAAAACTGAATTGTTAATGCAGTCAGGTAAACCTAAGTACACAGTCAATATTTAAAGTCGTTGAATGCTTAATACTATATAGCATGCATTTTGGTCAATCACGTTTTTTTGGTTTATGCTTTTTTTATATACAATTCCAATTTTTCTAGCAGGTAGTCACACTTTTAATCTGGCTGGTTTAGTTTATACAGGCTATTTAATAATAGAATTTTGTCTTATTTAATAATAAATACAAACTCTAAATCAGAATGTAGAGCTGAGAGTGCTGTAAAAAAGTCATCTAGGGCCGGGCGCGGTGGCTCACGCCTGTAATCCTAGCTCTCTGGGAGGCCGAGGTAGGCGGATTGTTTGAGCTCAGGAGTTCGAAACCAGCCTGAGCAAGAGCAAGACCCCATCTCTACTAAAAATAGAAAGAAATTAATTGGACAACTAAAAATATACAGAAAAAATTAGCCAGGCATGGTGGCACGTGCCTGTAGTCCCAGTTACTTGGCAGGCTGAGGCAGAAGGATTGCTTGAGCCCAGGAGTGTGAGGTTGCTGTGAGCTAGGCTGATGCCATAGCACTCACTCTAGTCCAGGCAAAAGAGTGAGACTCTGTCTCAAAAAAAAAAAAAAAAAAAAGTCATCTAGTTCATTTTCCTATTTTCAGGCTGGACTACATTAAAATAGTTCATGCCCAACATAACTAGTTTTTACTCTCATTGTTAGGGATAAGGAAAAAAAAAAAGTGTGTACATAAATATCTATTTATTTTGTGTGTGCTTATTTATTTATTTAATTTCTATTTAACCTAGACTATATACTTTAACTCAAACCTTTTCCAAGTGCCCATATTTTCTAGTCTGAGAATAAATCATCAGTATCATCCCTTAAAAATGTCTGGCTATTATGTGAAATACTACAGTACAACTGGCTACTCATAAGTAATTATTAGAAGATCCCATCTCACATCATATACAAACATCAATTTCAGTTAAGTTAAAACATTTAAATGTAAAATAAAATTTTCAGATAAAACTTTGAGAAGACAATGTGGAAGACTTCTTACGACCTCAGGGTCAAAAGGAATTTCTTAAGATGAAAGAATGTAAGCTATAAGCAAAGACTACTAAATTCAACTATATTAAAGACATTCTTTGTGAATATACTAAAAATCACTGAATTGTCCACTTTAAAGGGATAAACTTTATGATATGAGAATTATAACCCTATAAATCTGTTATTTTAAAAAAACATACCACATAAAAGGTTGCAAAAACAGGCCACAAAAGTAAGAGAAAATATTTGAAACACATGAATAGCAGTGGAATAGTATCTGGAGTGTATAAAAACTCCTACTTGTAGGTAAGAAAAACAAACAGCCCAAACGAAAAATAAGCAAAAGATACCAACAAACATTTCACAGGATAGAAAGCATAAATTGGTCATGATTGTAGAAAAAGATGCTCCCCTTCACTGGCAATCAGGGAAATGTAAACCGAAGACCATAATAAGACATCATTTCTTATTCACTAGACAAACGAATTAAAAAATACAATAATGTCAGTTTATGGTGTGAATGAGGCACATCAGGAACTCACATGCACTGTTTGTGAGAGGATAAACTGAGAAGACCACACTGAAAAAAGTTTCTCCTTGCCCATTAAAATGAATGTGTCCATAACTGATGGTAAGCAATTCTGCTCTTAAGTATATATCTGAGAACAGAGGTCAGCACTACGGCCCATAAGTTAAGAATGGTTTTTATTACACATTTTTAAAGAGTTGTTTAAAAAAAAAAAAACAGGAAGAAGAAGAATATGCAACAGAGACCATATGTGCCCTGTAAAGCCTAAATTTTTACTAGCCGGCCACTTGTAGAAAAAGTTTGCCGACCTCTGTTTTAAAGAAACTCTGGCATGTTGTTCTTAGCACTGTGTTCACAATGGAACAGAACAAAACCCGAGAGTCCATCAACAGGAGAGCGGATGAACCAATTGTAGAATAGTCATACAACAGAATTCTATTACTTGAAAATAAACTACAGCTAGATGCAACATACTTTAATCTCAAAAATGAGTGAGTAAAGGAAGCAAATCACAGGATACAGGGTACGATTCCACTTGCATAAAGTTACAGAACAAGCCCAGCTAATATTCCAGGGATTTGTGCATGGGTAGTGAAGGGAGTCAGTGCCTTGCAGGCCCAGGCACTGTGGATCCGTGGCAGCAGAACAAACCCTCAGCTGGAGGGCTACACTGCAGTCAGTCACTTGGGCTGGCCGGGCACCCTGCACTGGTCCCAAAGGCTCAACAAGGCAATTCTATATATTGTACACCATGATTTTAAGAATTCTGACAGTTACGGAAAAGGGACAGTTAGGTGTCATTAGGCTTGTCCCAAGTATATATCAAAGACACTGATTTAAAGCTTATATTTCCTCAGAACCAATATTTGCCCTGATTTTAAGATATTTTTATACTGCCTAATTACTTTATCAAAAATAACTCCTCAATATCTATTATCTCAGGAGAGCTTCAGATTTGGGTGTGTTTCTTTGATTATGTATTTATTTATATACCAACTTCTTCCTAAAAGGATTTGAAGCAGCCTGAGTGATTTATGAAAAAATGTGCTAGACACAAGTGGAGCATTGTGTTACAACAGCAGTTCATTGAAATTACAAGTGGATATCAATGATATTTTTACGATCTTTAATCCCCCAAAGTCCATGACCCTCCAAAAGAATAGCTTCTGGCACTAAAATAAGTATTCTATAATCATCATTAACTGGATTTTTTACAGCTCTCTATTTTTTCCTCTAATGTATTTAATTCTACTATGTTTATCCTTATTATGGGTAAATAGTAAAATGACTATGATATGTTTAAGTATAATCTTAGAGAGAGCTGAGTAAAGAGATCTGGAAAAATAGTTAGAAAGTGCTAAGTCTTAAAAAACAGCCCAAATAAATTGGCCTTGTCTATTTAATACGAGCATTTAACAAATAAACAAACCCCACCAAACACACATCCGGAAAAAAGTAGCTTAACATGCCAGTAGAAAGATCCAGAAATGCTAAGCTCTAACAAAAGCAAAGGAAAGTTGCTATGGAAAATATCAAAATGAAAGCCTTTAAACAAACTGAAGAGGTTCATTTGTCATCTTTAAGGGAAAAAAGTTAAATCGGCAAAGAACAGTTTCTTTCTTGGAGTCTACTTGCTTTTAGCTTTTTGAGAAAGCATTTAATAAATTCTTATGGTTCACCACTGTAATTCAATATGCTAAATGATTTTTACAAGTGGAGATTTATCACAATTCTGTCAAGAACTATGAAAAATATGAGATTTCATCCAACTTGTAAGCTAACAAATAGACTTGCACGTTTTTACGGATGCTGGAAGAAGATACAAAACTCCTGGGTCAGAGACAAAGGACGTAATTGCTCATAGCATAGCAAGCAGTTTAAGTTTCATGTTCAACCACTTCTGCTTGGTGCTCAAATACCAGGTCGCACTGTTGAGGGCTTCAGGTGGATGATGTGCACGCAGTGGGTTTGCATCATATCCAAAGAACCCTGAGTTTAGGGAACTTGAATTGTTCACAGTGGAGCCTTGTCCTGCTGGGAGACATTACGTTACTGTATTGGACAGTAAACAAACCTACCCTTTGCTCTGGAGGGAAGAACTATCTCTGTCTTCTATAGCTATTCACATTACAAACCTCCTTGAAAAGATAGTTCAGAACAAAAGGGGCCACCAGTGCCTCTTCTTGCAAGACATGCAGAAATGTGAGAGACCAAGGAGAATGATCTCCCAACATTCACATTTAAAAAACAAAAACTAAACTGTGAAGACTTTGATTGAAATTACATTACAGTTATGGATTAATTTGGGGAAGGATTGCATCTTTCCTATACTGAGTCTCTCAATCCATAAATACTATATATCTTTCCTCTTAGTTCTTTTATGTATTTCAATAGTTCTATAATTCTCCTCACAAAGGTAAGATCTATTCTTGGGTTATTCGTAGTTTCTGTTGCTCATGTAAATGGCATTTTTAAAATTTAAAACAACTATCTAATTCTCCTGGTGTATAGGAACACAACAATGATATAGCCCACAATCTTTCTAGACTCTCTCCCAGGTAAGTTGTGGAACTGCCTCCCTTGCTTTATTCACCAATAGCATTCTACGAATATTCGGTGGATACCTTACTATAGGTCCTTGGGGTGGACTATAAAGCAAGAACACATTTATGGAGCTCTTATTGTATGCCAGGCAATACACTGATGCTTTCTATACAGTAGCTCTTTTATTTCTCAAAAAATCCTGTGAGATAAATTCTGCTATTTAGAGTAGGACAGTGAAACAGATAGGATATATAACTTGCCCAACATCACAAATATGTGATTGGTTACTATAGACTAGATTCAATGCTAGACATTGGGGATATAAATATTAAGGTGTGATGTCTATCTTTAAGAAACTCATAGTCCAACGGGAGAGAGAGAGAGACCACTAACCAGGTAATTACAGTAGAGTGTGAAAGGCTCTTTAAAGGGGATATAATGGAGCATTGTGGGAATGCAAATAAGGGATGTCTAAACCAGGTTAGGTCGAAGTGGTTGGGCGATCAGGGTCAGCTTCTCAGAGAATGGGGCACCTGAAGAAGGAAGCAAGAATTAGTCAGTTAAAGGACTCAAGGGAGTAGTTTACGCAAAATCTCAGGCCACATTTGAGGAACTCTGAGTTGCTGTATAACTAGAACACAGAACACTGTAAGAAGTGAGGCTGACTGACCATCACGGATCTGATCACTACAGACTTTACAATGTCACACTAAGGAGTTAGAATTCTTTCCTGAAGACCACGTTCAGAAAAATCAATGAAGGATTTTAAAGAATGATATAAGCACATAGGCATGTTAAAAAATTTTCCCTGTCACCAGAGTATAAAATAATATAGTTATGGCCAAATCTGACAGAATGGAGATTAGCTAATACAGGACCATATGTCATTAGATGATGAGGATCTAAACTAAAAGAATGGCAGAGGGATTCAAAATCAAAAGGCAGATTCAATATTTAATAGATGTAATATACAGACCTTGAAGGATGGAGAGGCATCAAGAGTGACTGCTTGTTTTATCTGCCTGACATAGTAAATGGGTGGCAGTAAGTAGGGCAAAGACGAGAGGAAGAGATAAGATGTGGCAGAGGGAAGCATATCGAGACAGACTGATGAGTTGGGTATTTGCACATGTTGAGTTAGAGTAGCAAATAGCAAGAATTAATTGTGTGTCAGGCATCAAAGAGTAACTCCAAAAGAAGCACTAAACACAATTCTTTTCCTCTATGACTAGTTGAGAATATAGTCATGTGTTGCTTAATGATAGGGACACATTCCAAGAAATGCACAGCTGGGTGATTTTGTCATGGGAACATCATAGAGTGTGCTTACACAAACCTAGTGGCGTAGCCCACTACACACCTAGGCTATATGGTACAGCCTGTTGCTCCTATAGACTGTAAGAACCTGTACAGCATGTTACTGTGCTGAATACTGTAGGTAATTGTAGCACAATGGTAAGTATTTGTGTATCTAAACATATCTAAACACTAAAAAGGGTATAGTAAAAACATGGTATTTTAATCTTAGGGGACCGCCATTGTATTAATATATGAGGCCCACTGATGACCAAAATGTCATTAGGTGGTGCATGACTGTATATATATATATGAATTAACAATTCATGTAGGACTTAGTAAATGCTGAAGTTCATGAACGCTTCAGCAATCAACGGCCAGCTTTAGCAATGGGATTTATCAAAATAGCTGTATCCTAGGTCACAGAATGAAGCAAAAAAATTAAAACAGAAAACCTGACAATATTCATTTAGGCATCTGAATAAAAATATATCATTTATGAATATTAAAATGACAATATCACTTTCTATGATTAGGCTTTGAAGATATTTATTCTGAATGATTTAATCTCTGTTAAATATGACAAATCCATAGAATCTTTGCATCCCAGAATGCAGAGTTTCTAAATGTCAACCAACTAACCATCAAATATCTCTCTATAGATTGAGCAATATTAGCTTCGTCCAGAATTTTATCCCTCCTCATGGAACTGATTCAATAAACAAAACAGCATTATAATTTTGTAAATTAAGTTCATTATTAAGCAGTATGCTTTCCCCAACATCCTACAGAAAAAATAATGAGAATTACTTCTCAAGTCAAGTCGATGGTATTAAACCATTTTACCTATGCCAGATGGACATGTGATCTGATTTAATAATTTATATGTTAATCCCTAACTGACCTAAAAGGTAGTGCCATTTACTTGTGGTGGTGAGCTTCAACAGAAGAATCACAGGAAAATAGAAGGAGTGAAGCACAGAACACAACTTCTATCAGGTCTCCCTTTTTTTTTTTTATTTTTTATTCCAGGGTATTGTGAGGGTACAAACATTATGGTTACACTTTATGTCTTTGTCTCACTTAAGTGCGGGTTAAAGGCATGCCCTTCCTCCGCTACAGTGCTCCCCATGTCCTTTAGTTGCAGATTTATCCCCCCCATCCCCCTAATCCCTAGAGAGTATTTCTGCCATGTGATCACCCTAGTGTTGATCAGTTAGTACCAATTTGATGGCGAGTACAAATGGAGTCCATTCTTCTGCTCTTGTGGTGCCTCACTTTGGATAATGGGCTTAAGTTTAATCCAGGAAAGTATAAGAGGTTCTAGATCATGTCGTTTCTTATGATTAATATTCCATTGTAAACATACACCAAATTTTAATAATCCTCTCATGGATTGACGGGCACTTGGGTTGGTTCCACATCCTTGCAATAGTGAATTGTGCTGCCATAAACATTCAGGTGCAGATGTCTTTATCGTAGAATGTTTTTGTTCTTTTGGGTAGATGCCTAATAGTGCTATTGCTGGATCGAATGATATTTCTATTTTAGCTCTCTGAAGTGTCTCCAAATTCTTTTCCACAGAGGCTGCACTAATTTGCAGTCCCACGAGCAGTGTAAGACTGAGCTGTCTCTCCACATCCTCTCCAGCATTTGATGTTTTGGGATCTTTTGATAGAGGCCAATCTCACTGGGGTTAGGTGATATCTCATTGTGGTTTTGATTTGCATTTCTCTAATGATTAGAGATGTTGAGCATTTTTTT
>CAUYSK010123982.1:0-23336 GCA_963575035.1 Avahi laniger | reverse complement strand
CGTGACCTTTGATAAATAATGTTTCATCACTGTTTCTCAGTTTCCTCATAACATTTAGATTGTTGACTCAGGTACGTAGTATGTGTAAAGGGCTTGGCAAAAAATACATTTCATTAAAGACTACAAACTTTTGTCTCCTGCCAAAATATGTTTTCAAAGTAATTTTCTTTGTAAAACTCTCCCTGAACTGGCCAGACATTTAAACAATTGGGCCACACACACATTAAGATGTTTAAAACATTATATCATAATCATGTGTCTTATTCTCAGATTTATTTCCTGCCTAGATCTGAGCTCTAGGATTGTTTCTCTAACCAACTATTCAACATTTTCTGTGATGTCTAATAGATATTATCAAAAAAAATTTCTGAAACACAATTATTCATTCCCTTCCCACTTCAAAATATGCTCACTTCAATCTTCATCTATTTGATAAATGGTTCATTATCTTTAACAGTCTAATAAATGATTCATCTCTTGCTTAGGATAAAATCCCATTTTTCCTTTAAGCTCCAGGAGTCCATCACGAAACACTTTTTTGTTTTATCTCTCCAACCTCACCTTATTTTCCAAGTCATCAACTCAACTAGAATTCTGTACCAGCCTCCTAACTCTTCTTCTTACCGATGTTTTCTACTTCTAGTCCGAACAACTCACCCCAATTCTCATGACCTTCTTTTGCTAATCATAGGACTCATACCAATATTTGACCAGTCACTAGAATGATACCTACATTTCTTATTCTGGTAGGTAAGGCCAGAATGGCATGCCTCGTCTTCTGAATACTTGTATGCCACCAGACCCTCACTCATTCACCAAAATTCAGCCCAAATGGCCTCCTTAATTTTGCCTTGGGTGTGTCACTCTCATTCCCAACTTGGTCTTTGAACATGTTCCTTCTGTTTGAAATATTTTTCACAAATATTTGCAAATCTTTCCCCCTCATCTTGTAGTCAAATGGAAATGACAAATCATTGCCTATCACATTATCTTATCAATGCCTGAATCGATATTATTTATAATTGACTTAAATATTTTTATATCCCTACTTTTAAAAATATGATCTCCTTAGGGACAAGAGCCTTGACAGTGTGATTCGGTACCATATTCCTAGTGATTAGCGCCTATAAGGTGTTTAAAAAGATGAACTGTCCTTTCCTCTGCTCCTTCACGACAGGCACAGTGATTCCAGATGGCAATGGGTACTTAGAAACACATTTTTGGAGAATTAAATTTGGAAGGAAATTTTACTTACATCAAAATGAATTATAACAATAATATAGGAAAATGTTGATAGTGGATTACAATCTCAGCAAAGATTGAAGTCTTTGTTTTGCCTTTCATAAAGCTTAAAATAGGTACATCACAAAATTGGTCTCCTTGAAATTTGAAACCAACTCAATGTACATATCCTTGCTCCACAGGGCTTCTAATTCTTGATGTAGAATAACAGACACGCTTTGGTTTATACAGAATGATCATCTCTGAACCTATTTACTTGTTTTCATACAGTTCCGATTTTAAGTCAGGTATATTTCACTTACCAAATCGTAGACCAATATCTCTGTTTATGATTATGTTCCTATAATTTCTAATCAGGTATTCACATCTGCTTTCTATCTTTCCATTAATAACTTTAGATCACATTTACCAGAGTATGTTTCCTCATTCCAGCATGCTCTTAGTGTGTTTGTTTCTCTTGAGGACAATGCTCTTTATGTTGACCCAGACTTACATACTCCATAGAGCAGGTCTTGTCATTCCAGGGACTGGTGTGAAACAACAACAAAAATGTTATCGTTAATAATTCTCTTTTAATGAAGAACCCAACAGGGAAGCTAAACCTAGAGTGGAGAAACAGCACATTAGTGTGCTTAAAACTTTAACTGTGACATAAAACACAACAGAATTTGAATTCCAGATTGGCAAATTACTAGCTTTGTGTCTTTGGGCAAATTACTTAACTTCTCTGAGCCCCAGTTTCCTCACTGACAAAATGTAAATATCAACAGGTTCTATATTTTGATGTTACTGTTAGGACTAAGTGAGAAAAAATACACGTAAGGTGTATAGTGCAATGTCTGGAATATAGTGTGCTATATAATTTACTACAATATAGTGTACTACTCTAACTTAGTATAGTGATTAATAGGTTTATTGTTTAAATTTCCCTGAGTTCAATCTTACTTTTTATATTGAAAAATATGTTAAATATGTTGAAAATATGTTTTTAAAAAATCTTTGAAGAATATTTCTATTTCATTTTTTAATACTACAGATACTAGTAATAATATTTTATAAACTATTAACAGATTTCATGAATAGAAGCATATTATGTTACTCTACCTTAATAACCAACTCATGAGATAAGCAGAACTCATATTAATATGTTTTTAAAGTAAAGGACAAAAATGTTTAAAAGTTGCATATCCTATACAAAATCAAGGGTCAAGGCTAGACCCTAAATTTTCTGTAGTCTAGTAACCCAAGTTATTAGGTATTAAAATTATATATTTTTTTCTTTGTTAATGCATGGCTTCTTTTGATTAATAAAATCAAATTGAACATTTATTTCTTCAGCCCATGTTCTATTAACATATAATTTCAATATATTAACTGACTTATTTTCAGAAATCTAACTTAACAAAGTAACAGTTTTATTCTGCTCCTTTGAAGGGATGAGGCTTTCTGCAAGTTAAGGAGCTTGTCCAAGGTCGTAGAGCCATTATAAAGAAAATACGAGAGTTGAGCCACATAGTCCAACTGTAGAACTAAACTTTCAAGTATTATGATCTATTGCTTATCATAAATCCATGAAAATTTTATTTCCCATGCCAGCATTATTTGAAATTAAAAATTATATAATAGGACTAAAATCAAAACATTGAATCATTGGCAATCTACAACAATCAAAACAAAACAGTGATAATTTAAAAGAAGCTCTCTTAAATTGCATGTGCAGACTGTGATTTTATGATTATGGCCCCCATTTGAGAATTACCAATTTTCAGAGCTGTGGTATGCTTAAATACAAGTCTATATTTAAAAGTAGCTAAATATTATCTGCATTTACACAGTGGCGATTATTATCTACAACGGTGCACGGTAATTCAAATGCAACTGCAGGGTTATCTCATGGTAACAAAATCACTAACTCAGGTCTTTAGCCACATGTTATATTAGAAAACAGAGAATAGAGTGGATACTCTGGAGATATCTTGTATGTGTTGTTGTCTAGAAAAGAAAGGATACAAATGCTTGGTTCATACAAACCAAGGCCATTCTTTAAATGAAATGAATTACCATAATTTGGAATTTGAATTATGCAATTCAGAAAAGTATTCTCTCAGTACAAATCTGATAGGTTAAAATATGCTTTAATCTGATAATAAGCAGCCCCACTCATATTATTCATGATTAACAACAGAAAGTACAAAAAAGACGGTTACTAAATCTCTATGAAAATATGGATTATCAATCATATTATTTTTAGTTCATGTCTTAAGAGTCCTAAGTTGCCCAGATGGAGAATTTTACTTAATGCTCACAACAACCCACTGGATTATTATTGTGTCTGTTATCTAGGAAAGAAATTCTGACTAATAGAATCATACAATTTAACAAACAGCAAGATAAATAACAACAAATATAAGGATAAACAGCTGGTAAGTAACAAATATAAGATCCAAACTTATGTTTCGCTGCTGGGAGGGCCAGCTTTTGTGTCGTGGCTGTGATCTTTTCAACTCAAAAACAGCTCTTAAATCCTCCAACAAAGACATCCAAAGGAGGACCAGAAGTGAATAAAGTGAGGTAGCAATGCAAATGGTACTATGGCCTAGAAATTTCACACTTCATTGGAATACAAGTTCTATAAAAGTTTGAAGCAATTATTTTTAATTTATTTGCTTGTTATTTTGCTTTTCCGACTGTTTATGGTGTTTTATCTAGTCAGTCAGAATATTCTAAGGCCAAAGTAAAAACGGAATCAGAATTGCAAAGGGACAAATTCATAACAAATATAAATTTTCATGGAGATATATATATATAATGTGTATATATGTATATTTCATGAAAATATATGTAGGTATGTATATGAAAGAAAGGATAGAAAAGAAAATTATGTTTATGTAGTTTCCTATTTAGAACACTTCCCTTGAAGAATAACTGACTTGCAAGTTATTTAGAAATATATTTTTAAACATTTCTTGTTTTGTGGATACCTAATACTTAGCAGCATAGCTAGGAAAGCCATGGCCCTATTTATATAATCTACAAGTATTTGTCTTAATTTTTTAAGTTAAATTATTCAAAATCAGTATAAAAAAAAAAAAAGGAAAGAACACACTCCACATGCAGATAAAGTAGATCGTACGTGTTGTAATTAGCACCTATCTGCAAGAGGTTTGCGATGTTAGTCTGGTGGGGGAAAATGATACTTCTTATCAAAGGAGATACAGATTTCTGTTTTTATGTAAGAGAATTGCTGTGCTAGTTCACGTAGAGCATCGTTCTTAATTTGCAAATACGGAAATCGAGACCAGAGGAATAAAGACAACTCTTAGGTATTTTTATGCATTCCAAAAGATTGTACAATAATTGGCGAAAGAACAAAATCTTTGTAGACTGAAAAATGACTCAAATACAGGTTCTGTAATAAATGGGTTTTATGACATTGAGAAAATAATTCAAACTCAGTAAGCCTCAGTATCTACATCCATAAAATGGAAACTATATGTGGTTGTATAGATTAAATAAAAGTAAATGTTATAAAAATTATAAAAGGCCTACAAAGTGAAAAATTGGTATTAATATTTTTTTCTGTTTCTTGTCCTAAAAATTGAGTTTTATGGATATAAAAATGATTGCAAAATAATTTCCTCGTTACTGATGAAACTTGACAGCATTCTTCGTGATTGAAGTTATATGAAATTCTAAATGGACATAATTATATATAGTTCCTGAATTTCTTTTCTCTGAAAAGAAGATCACTACTGTTTTTTACCTCAAAGGCTGTATAGCATTTAGAGTACTTTTGCTGAGATCTAAGAAGGTTTAACCATGGTTTTCTATATTACTCTAATAACATGCTTCACAGGTGCATTTGTGTAACCATTATATCTTTATATCCTAAATGCGCAAGGACATTTCTAAAGAAAATAATAATAATGATAACTTTAACATATACCAAGTTATTGGGTGCTTACCATTCTTGTAGCTCATCACATTTAATTCTCAAACCAGTTCTACAATGTTAATATTATTAAAGTATAATTTTCAAAATGTTAAAAATCTGACAAAGATCATATCATAAAATATACATACAAATACAAAGTTAATATATTGAAATATCTTAGTCAACTAATTCATATTGGAATCCACAATATGGTAAGGTTGGTTCAAGATGCATTTGAAGATCTGGACGTTTATAGGTATTTTAATAAATTAATCTTAGAATAAGATTGGTACCCTAGGTATAAAACTAGTTAATGTGGTGAATATCCTAGAAGAGAATATACTGTAAACTTTGAGATTATCTTTTTTACTGGAAGGAAACAATTCACATCTCTACCAAACAAAAGCCTGTAAGTTAACATGTTACTTTACTAATTCTGAAGCATTTCATATCTAGTAAGCAGTGAATGAACAAAGTGCATTTCCTAAATAGTTGAGTGGTCTTCAGGTGGTTCTGTGCTCGCGTATAACCCAATGCCCCGTGAATTATGAAAATTTTCACTTTGGCTGATGGCAAAAGGAACTATTCTTGGTCTATTGTGCTGTCGATGTTTCTCTGTCTACTCCTTTTGGAAATTTCAGATATGCAGCTTAAAAAATGACTGCACATTTATATTAAATATTAATTATTATTATTATTAATTAATAATAATATACTGGTTTTAGAGTTTCACTTGCACATACCACTCTTTCCCTTTTTATTATTGTGAAAGTAATTTTTGGTTTAAGTATAGAAAAATTGTATATTTAAAGAGTGATAAAACTAATAAATAAATGTCACTTATTTCCCATAAGGATACATCATACTTAAGAAAAAATCGTCTAGTTGGTTGAAATTGGAAGAGCAGAAATTTGAAATCTTTGATATATACATCTGATATATTAATGGAGCATCCAAGGTCAAAAATAAATATAACCTGATTTCTCCTTCATTATTTTGTTTAAAAATTAAGCTAACTGCTTCAATCGTGTATCTCAAATATTTTTCTCCGTATCAAGAAAGGCAATCATAACAAAAAACTGTAAACTATATAGCATTCTGGTCTGTTATGTGTGTGGGCCCTTTTGTCTTTTTTTAATCCTAAGTAAAATGAAGAGTGAAGGCACAGAGACATTCAAAGACAGGTAATTAGAGCTTGCTTTTCAGAAACCTGAATCTTGAGAGTTGAAAGGAAAAAAAATCCACAAGCTAATTTCCTTGTCTCTTTTGTCTTTGTTTCTGTTCAATTTCCCTTTTTCTCTTGTTCACATTTACTTTTGTTGCTTAGTTCTCATTTCCTGAATTTTTATAGTGCTTTAAATTTGTTTTGTTCTTTTTAGAATTGTTTCTTTCCCTTTGTGTCCTTCCCTTAATTTGCTTTCTCCTTATCCAGCCTTTGCAAATCCTCATCCTAAATCAGTCTAATTGCTCTGATTTCATCATAAAAATCAATGAATTTTTATCAGAAATAATGTACTGCACTAAACATTAGCTCCAAAAATTAAGAAGTGGATTGAACTGTTTTAGGGATGAAATCAAACCAACTAAACACATTCACCTTGATCTCTTCTTGTCTGACTTAACAAACCCTCTGCTGAAATACAACTTTAATTATTAGATTTTCCAAGCATTCAAGAAATCATCAATTTAAAATAAGTAGTAAAGGAATCTTTACTTAAAACAACCAGGCCATGGATAGTAGATCTAATATTTATTCCAAATATACTTTGGCTATTTGTCATGTGTCCTGCTGCTATAGCATGGGTATTTTCTCTCTCACAATTAGTAGGTCTGAGAACAGAGACAGTAATGATGGACTTTTAAACAATATCCATTGGGTAAAATTATTTTAAAATACCTGCGATTTCAAAAGCTCCTTATCTATTCCTAGAAGAATTCATACCAGTTTGATGTCCTTTTGAAGTATTATTAAACTCTATCTTCAAATACAAAAAATAATAACTAATAATTATTAATAAAACTTCCATAATGACAATGGATGCAACTTAGGAACAATTTCCCACAAAATACTTTTTTCTTAAAATACTCAATGTATATTTGTTTATAAAATGAATGAAAACTTTGAACAAACAAACCAAAACCAATGTAGAAAAAAAAAAATCAAGGCTCAATCTTGTCTCATTGCTCATATTTGATATCTTGATCTTAGATGCAACCAGAAAAGAAAATAAGATTTTAGTGACCTAGTTATTATTTATTGGCCTGCATTTAAATTATTCCTCTGTTTATTGAATTATATTTATTTCGAATATTTCTTTAATGTCTCAGAAAAGTAGAACAAATAGTGATTGTTCAAGGCTGACCATATTTTGATCAATACAGGTAAAATCTTCATGTCATTTATATCTACTACAAGACCGGGCAATTACTCCATTTTAGCTCCCAGATCACATATGGCAAATCCCATAGAAAACCACATGACATACAGCAAATAAGATTTAAACCTTGATGGTAGACTTTTTTTTTTTTTTTTGCATAACTTGAACAGCCTTTGTATTAGTTAATTTTGCTTTTGGAAATTCCTGGCTCAATCGTCTAAATTTCCTTTGTTTTAATTTGAAAAGCTAAATAATCCTTCTTTACCTTGTGATTAATCTGCAACCTCATAGAAGGATTCCCTCAGGCATTTGCCTGGTGACCCCAAAAGCACAGATAAAAAGCATCATAATCTTACACTATCTCAGGTGATAGGCTAGGCAGGCATCTACCCTTTTATCCCCCGTGATCATCTCTGCCTCTACAGCATAAGTTGAGAATATAGGATTTGTTGTCGGTTAGCTAGAATCAGCTATTTGCTATATGACCTTGGCCAAGTTATTTAACTTTTCTGTGACTCAATTTTCTCATCTCAAACACATCGATGATAACAACACTTATAGAAAGATTGTTGTAAAAATGGAATTTTGAAGGAGTTTGAGTAGAGGATAAAGAATGGGATTATATTATGTTGGGTACCATTTTCTATCGCATTCACAATCTTCTAACCACATGTCCGCTTACTCCCATCGCAGACCTCTGTACGTTTTGATTCTTCTATCTGAATGCCCTTCCTCAGAAATTTCTGTCACCTTCTTTATGGCTGTTAGTTCAATGCCTGAAGCTCCTTTGAAAACAAACACCATTCAAATAAATACAAAGTCACTTACCAATCCCTCACCCTGCTTTATATTTCTTAATAGATTTCATCACTATCTGTGCCTCTATTTATTTTTCTACTTGTCTATCATCTATTTGTGACTATTCCAGTAGAATTTATGCTCAGTGGGGAGAGAGTTTTTATCTAGTTCGTTCGTTTATACTGCTTATAAACCCAGTTTCTAGAACAGTTTCTGGACATAGAAGGTTATTTGTAATTATTTGATGAATTAATTAATGAATATGGTAGAAAAGAGATCAAACTGTTTAGATGATGACTGCAAAGTCCAGTCCATAGTAGATGTCCGATAATTATTTGCTAAATGCTCTAATGGATGACCTCATAATCAATGACCTTATAACGACCACCTCACCTCTAGTTTCCCAAACCTGAAAGGAATTTTAACTGTATCATGGAAACAATTTTCTGATGACTCACAGCTTCCATCAAACAAGAGAGGAAAGAGTTATAAGTGGATAAATAAGGAAATTTTAGATTTAAGTGGATTAGGACAAAACAGGATGAAGTAAAGCTATCTTTAGTATTTAAAAGTAACACATCATACTTTTGCATTTGAGCATATAGATTCAAGATAGAGTGTTTTGAGGATAATAATAAATAAATAATACTATAGCCTAAAATTCTGTTACCTTCTGATGTTAATTATGAATATTGATAATCTAATAACATATAATTTTTAAATGAAAAAGCTTTTAAATAAACAGAATGAAAGACACCAAAATATTTACTATTAAATATTTATTCTTAATTGGCATATAGTCCCGTAAAATTATAGATATTACTAAACATGTTTCAGAATAACTGTGTTGAAATTTGATTTCATTATAACTGTAAAAACCCATATATATATATATACATATTTTTAAATAAAACATGTTCCACTCTTGATAAAAATGGGTTTTCTAAAATAAAGCCTAAATGATATAGTAAAAGTAATGGAAAGTAAAACTTATGTTTGTCATTTTCTTTGTCCGCTTTTTTAGGTAATGTATAAAAATGATTTTACACTGTAAATTTGGTATCAAATTACCTGCTGTACTTGACACCAAAACCTTTCAGATTTGCTTTCTCTAACATTCATTCACTACAAGAAACAATTTCAGTAATTTGTTGACATTTAATTCAGCTCAGCAAATTTTCTAGTAAGGAATAAGCTTTAAATGTAATAGCTAAATCCATTGCAAATGCATACGAGATGGAATATAAGCCAAGCTCATAATATGATTGACTACTGAGGCTTGGTATGTTATTCAGTTATACTATAAACTAGGGATTGAGTCAATTCACATGTGAATAACTTTTGCCTCCACCCTCAAGATTTTTTTATTGTAAATAGATTATTTCCCCTCTTCATCAGTAGAAAAATGATCTTACATTCCTAATTCTAGTAATTGTCACTTTAATCTTTTTTACACAAGAAGAAAAAGCATCAATACATTCTTGATTTCTCTTTTTAATCCAACTACCTTCTTACACACATACACGTACACACACACACAAACTCACACACATTCTACTAGTGATCAAATTATGCTTATTTTATTTCCTAAGAAATCCTCAGATTATTGCATTTCTTTTCAATTTGTAATTTTGTTAGCATACATAAAGCTGGTAAAAATCAGTTAAAGAAGAAAATTAAAAGCAACATAAGAAAAATATATCCATTTTATAGCAGGGAAAAATTAAAAGAATATCAGTCGATGTCTTCTAGGAAGGTAAATGAGACCCAGAAGACAATGAAATATATCTTTATTTTCCATTCTTGCGATACTTCACTTAGGAAGATGGTCTCCAGTTCCATCCAAATTGTTGCAAAAGGTATTAATTCATTTTTTTAGTGGCTGATTAGTACTCCATGGTATACATATACCACATTTTATTAATCCACTCATGAATCGATGGGCACTTCGGTTGATTACACATCTTTGCGATTGTGAACTGTGCTGCAATAAACATTCGAGTGCAAGTGTCTTCTTCATAAAGTGACTTTTTTTCTTTTGGGTAAATACCTAATAGTGGGGTTGCTGGATCAAATGGTAGGCCTACTTTTAGTTGTCTGAGGAATCTCCATACTATTTGCCATAGAGGTTGCACTAGTTTGTGGTCCCACCACCTGTGTATAAGTGTTCCTTTCTCTCCACACCCACTCCAGCATATATTGTTTTGGGACATTTTGATAAAAGTCATTCTCATTGGCGTTAGGTGATATCTCATTGTGGTTTTGATTTGCATTTCTCTGATGATTAGTGATGTTGAACATTTTTCATATGTTTATTGGCCATTAGTCTATTTTTGAAATTGGAGCTAACTGATCAGCACTCACATGCACAGATGGAAGTAAAACTCAATGGAAATCACGCAGGGGAAAGGAGGGATGAGGAGATGGGTTAATTCACACCTAACAGGTATAATGCACGCTATCTGGGTGATGGGCACACTTATAACTTTGGCTCAAGCAGTACAAAAATAATTCATGTAACTAAAATATTTGTACTCCTGTAATACTCTGAAAATAAAAAAAGATATCTTTGAAGTGCTGAAATGAAGAAAATAATGAAAAAAACAGCATTCTATATTCAGTTAAAATGCTTCAAAAATATGTAATAAAGACATGTTTAGATAAACAAAAGCTGAGAAAAATTGTCAGAAAAATCGAACTACAAGAAATACTAAAGGAAACTATTTAAGTTAATGAAAATTGACACCTAAAAGAAGCCTGGATCTACACAAAGGAATGATGAGTATAACAAAGAGTAAATAAATGGATAAATGTAAAAGAAAGGGATCTATACATATCACATTTAACTTTCCTAACATAACTTTGTTTATTTTAAACTAAAATAATAATAATATAGTTGGGCAGCCTATAATGTAGTTGTAAATAAAATACATGGCAACAAGAGTGCAAATGATAGAGTCAATGAAATTAACATCAAAATGATCAGATATATGATTTTTATTTAAAAGTATGATATTATTTGAGCATATTCAGGTATACTTTAAAGATGCAATGTTATGTCTAGAGAAACCACAAAAAAGTTTGCAGAGCTCTATTCCTAAACAACTCAAAATATTACTCTGTGTATGAATTGAGCACATCTATGTTCGTCATTTCATCAACAAAGTTGGTTACTTTTACAGATATGAATAAAGCATTTTCATTAGCATTCCAATCCCCTTCTGAGCTAGCGACTAAATCTTTAAGGTGGGCATATACTTGGCCACCCTTGATTTCCATAGGAACTTCCTTACTTGAGTATCCCACAAGAAGATTGTTTTTTTAATCGTCTGCAACCCATTTGCTTAAACACACCACAGAGTCATCGACTTCTGCTCAATGGTGTGTCAATATCCAAATATGTTTCTTTGGCAGCCACTTAATTCCTAAGTACATTTAAGACATTCATCTCTGCCCATATTGTAGACTTACCCTTTTATCCTACCAGAATTTTATCATCTCCAGGTTTATCACAGTTCTTAACTTTTAATTTAGGAACTCCTATCAGTGAACCAAGTAGCATGCTTTGGCTTGACATGGATAAATTCAGAGGACTCAGAGCAAACAGCAAAGTGGATAGGCTGACCATCGAAGGGCTCTATCACTGACCACCCGGGCAGTGAGGGCAGTGTGGGCAATGAACAGCTCCAGAAATAGCCCCCGTCAAATAGTCCTGAATATGCCGTTTCCAATTTCTTAATAAATTCTGCTGAGCTACTTCATCACTACTCAGCTGTTTTATTTATATATTTTTTTGCATTAACCAGCATTATCAGATGCCCTTCCTTGGTAAAAGCAGTCTCTTCTATTCCCACACTTAGTAATAATCTAGCAATTTTCTACCACTAAGTATGTATCAAGCAGCTGCACCAGGCAGCTTTGAGTTTAAAACCCTAGCCGTCTCCAATGAAGGACAGTAATTTTTTTCCTTACATTAAAGGCTTGTGTTCTAGATTCACAAATTTTTGAAATCATTTGAGCAAACAGATTGAAAGACTGGCTGAGTTACTCGGCCTAAGCCACAACAATCTGAAAATCTTTCACAGTTTCTGCACCAGACGCTATTAAAATAAGATTTCTTTTTTGGGATTTTGAATAGGGCCCAGAAATATTTCTAAACAGGGATGAGGGTTCATCAAATCGGCACAATCTTACCAGATTCTGAGCTTCCTTTTTAATGACAGGGTCAGAATTATATTTTATTTCTTGCAGTTTGGGGGATGATTAGGAATACAAGTCTACAAAACTATTTGAGAGGAGGATGATAATACAAAGTCTAAAAAGCAATGATCTAAGTTTTCTTTTTCAATATGGATATTCATTTTCCCTGCACCATTTTTTAGAAAGGCTATCCTTTCTGCATTGGATAAACCTGGCACTGTTTTCAAAAAGTTTCGATTGTGTGTGTGTCTGTGTGTGTGTGTATCTATTTCTGTACTTTCTTCTGTTCCATTAATCTATATTTCTATACTTGCATCAATACTAAGCAGTAATCTGAAAACAAGGAGTTTCAGTCTTTCAACTTTGTTCTTTTTCAGAACCATTTAGCTACTTTAGGTCCTTTGAATTATCATATAGATATTATTACAGAATATATGTCATTTTTACAAAGCCTGCCGAGATATTGCTTAGAAAGCTTATCAGTCTTTGACACCTTATGGAATATTGCTCTGAGGGGTAAACCAAGATAAGATAATATTCAGAAGGCAGTAATTATTTGGTTGACTCAGTTACCATGCTTGGAAGTAACCGATGAGAAAGAAATTTGTATGATCCAAAAGAAAGATGATATTAAGGGTAAATAGAAATGGCTGGTTCTCCTGCTCCCTTCCAGATTTCATTCCCCTGAAGAATAAAGGGTAGGAAAGAGTCAGGTGTGCCTTATTCCCAAGTTTACCAATACACAAATTACTCTCTTTTCCAGATATATAATAAATAAAGGCACACAAACAGCAGAAAAGTCTGAATTTAGGGAAAAATCTTTCTTGCTGGAAACCAAGAGGTAGGAAAAATAATTTTCTATCCCTTTATACTTCAGAAGTTTCCTGGTGGCTTTGTCTCATGGTAAATTTGTTATTTGTCCAAGAACTGTCATAACCTCGGTTATCTTACAGAAATATATTGGCTCTTTCCTATTAGTTCATGTTACTTTCAATTTTGCTTCTTTCATATAGACAGATTACACAGATAAACGTTGATCAGAAATCTTTTTCCATTATATTAACATTGACTGAATTAATGTATGACAATGATTACATATAAAAATCCCATAAAATATAATTTCAAAGTATTTAATACTGTATTTTACTTTTTTCAACGTAAGTATAGCTTGATTATTACATAAAATTTAGTTACGGATATGGAGAGCTAGAAAAGAATAGACTCTAAATGAAAATCATTTTTTTTTGTCAGATTGGTGGGGACACAGCTACGTTTTATTGTTTTTTAAAATCGTTTTGTATTGCTACAAGGTTACCTGTGCCAGTATTTTCACCAAAGCAGCTTCTCAAACTTTTAGAATTCACTTATGATCAAGATGATGAGCTAAACAAGGGTTATTAACTATGGGCTTAAAACTGTTTCATCATCATTAGGTAGAGAAGGCGCGACACATATTTAATAGGATAAAATGTGCACAGAGCGACATTTAAAGTGATCTAATAGGGTAAGCATAAAATACTTTCTGGAAGAATAATGATAAATTTTCAACAAAAGCAAAACTTGAAAAGGTTAAAAGACATTTTATATGTCATGAAAAGTAATTTGTGATATAAAAACCAAACAGGAGAGTGAAAATTGCAAGTTTTGCTCTATATATCATAAGCAGAGCCATAAAGAGAACTATATTGCAGTGAAATAATGGATCAGAACATACAATTTATGCAAGCACAGGTTTATCAAAAATATTTAGGGCTGAATTATAGGTATATGATATTCATCAAATATTGTTATTTAAGTAAATAAAGAGCCAAAGATATTTAAAACATGGTACTAATACCAACAAGCCTTGTTATTTAATACTGTATAACATTTATGCTACGTAGTGTTAAAATGAGTCCTTATGAAATTATGTAGGCAAAAGCTTAAATTTAACTTAAGAAACAAACTTATGGCCTGTCCTTATACTTATGCTCTGAGGCGAGTGTACTATTTAGTCTTCTATAAATTAAGAACCAACATATTCTCAAGAAAAATTATATGACCTGCTAGTGGTTCAATTATCACTGAAATAAAAGGTGTTGGAGAAATAGAACAGTATTACAGTTTCCTAAATAGGTGAGATTCATAATTACATTGACTTAACGAGTTATGTTGAACTTTCTTGTTTTAGGTTTTTAAACAAGTTATTAACTGCGACCAGATATAACGCATTATAGTTGGTTTGTAATTTAAAGGCCGGATTCTGATCTTTAGCACTAATTAGCTTTGCTTTACCACTAATTATTTTTGTGATCATAGGAAAATTAAACAATTTCTCTGGTTTATGGTTGCCTCATCAATAAAATGTGGAAGCTAAAATAATGCATGAAGAAAGAAAGTACATTAGCTTAAAATAAGGCATGGTCATGAGTCTGTCTAGTTTTCTACTTATTAGCTATATGGTCCTGGGTACATGATTATTATTATCCAACAATATTGATAATACCCCAAAAGCAAAAATAAATGAAATTTTCATCAATTGGTGAATGAATAAAGATGATATAGTATATTCGTACAATGAATACCATTCAGCAATAAAATGAAACAAGATATTGTGATATGTATAAACATGCACAAACTAAAAAATATGATGATTGAAAGATATCAGTTATAAAAACACATATGATACCATTTATGTAAAATGTATAGCTATGGGCAATCCATGGAGAAAGAAATTAAATTAATGTTTGCATAGGCTTGGGAATGGGAATGGAAATTAACTGTGATTGGGCTTTAAGTATTGTAATAATTTGATAAAATGTTCTAAAATTGAATTACCATAGGATTTAAAAAACAGATGGATTTACTAAAACACAGTGAGTTGTATACTTAAAATGTAGGCTTGTTATGGTATAAAAATTCACCTCAATAAAGTGGTCAAAAATTTGAATGAGCTATATAATAGGAATTTATTTTGGAAGAAAGGATTTCAAACAATAGCCTAAGTGTGTTAATGATTAGACAATGTTAGAGATATGTTGAAAAATCACATTTGTTTTATAAATAAGGAAAAACAGATCAACAGAAATAGTTCCTAAAAAAGACCTTGTTGGCAGATCTATTCAAATTTAAAACAACTGTCTTAATGATGCTCAAAGAGCTAAAGGGAGACGTATGTAGAGAAAGGGAGAAAAAATGCATGAATAAAGTGGAAATATCAATTAATAAGGAGATATAAAACTTAAAAGGAAACTAAAAAGAAATACTGGAGCAGAAAGCACAGTAACTGAAATAAAAAATTTACTAGAAAGTTATATAAAGACAGATTTGAGCAGGCAGAAGAAAGAATTAGTGAACTTGAAGATAGGACAATGATGTTAATATTTATCAAGTTTGAATAGCAGAAATAAAAAATATCGAAGAAAAGTTAACAGAGCCTAATAAACCTGTAGGACACCATCAAATGGGCAAACGTATGCATTATGGGACTGCCAGAAGAAGAAGAGGGAAAGGAAAGGAAAGAAAAAATATTTGAAGAATTAATGGCTGAAAACTTTTTAAATTTGATGAAATGAATTTAGACATGAATTTAGACATTGAAGAAACTCAGCAAACTCCATGTAAGATGAACTCAAAGAGGCCCATGCACAGAAACATTAAAATCATTTTTGAAAGACAAAGGCAGTGAATTTTGAGAGCAGCAAGGGAGAAGCCAATCATCACATACACAGGAATTTCAGTAAGATTATCAGCAGTTTCCTCATCAGAAACTTGTCACAACGCAGTGGCTGATATATTTAAACTGCTAAAAGAAAAAAAACAACTGTGAATCACGAATCCTATATCTGACAAAACTGTTCTTTAAACATGAGGGAAAAATTAAGATATCCCCAAATAAACAAAAACTGAGATAATCCGTTACCATTGGACCTGAAACGAAAGTAACCTGAAGCCATAGGAAGAAATAAACATCTCAATAAAAGAAATACATGGCCAATTATAACAGTTAGTCATATTGTAATAACAGTTGTTAACTTCCCTTTTTGTCTCCTACATGAATTAAGAGACTAATACATTTAAAAACGTACATTAAGTTATTAGTCCAAAAGCCAGTATTGTCGTAACTGGTTTGTAACTCAATATTTTGTGGCCTACATAATTTATGAGAAAAAATATTTAAAAATACATTGAAAAGAATCATCAGTTTATGTTTTGGGGTGTACAATGTATAAAGGTGTAATTCTATGACATAAACAACTGAAAGGGATAGGGACGAAGCCGTCAAAGGGATGAAGTAAATAAACGATATAGAGAACAGGAAAATGGAGAAAATCAATAAAACCAAAAGTTGCTTCTTTGAAAAAATCAACAAAAATTGACAAAACTTTAGTTAGATGGTCTAAGAAAGAGAGATGACTCAAATAACTAAAATCAGAAATCAAAGCGAGTCCATTACCACTGATTTTACAGAAATATAAAGGATTATAAGAAATTACTATGTACAACCGTATGCCAACAAATTGGATAACCTAGATAAAATGGACAAACTCCTAAAAACCGATTTACCAACACTAAATTATGAAGATATAGTAAATCTGAATAGATTTGTACCTATTAAGGAGATTGAATCAGTAATCAAACACCTCCCAACAAAGAAAAGCCCAGGACTGATGGCTCCACTGATGAATTCCACCAAATCTTTATGGAAAATCTAGTAACAATCCTTCTCAAACTTTTCAGCTGCTTTCCACTGCATTTTATCTCTTGCACCTTTTCCTCTTGCTAATTTTAACTTGTATCCTTTTGCTATAATGAACTGGAAGCATGAGTACGGTATCGCAGATTTTCTGAGTCCCATGAGTCATTCTAGCGAATCACTGCATCTTAGGGTGTTCTTGCAGACCCCAACACAAACTGGATTTGCAAACGTTTTAAGTGATTATCTAAACATAGATGCCTTTCAAAGTATTCTAGATATTCAGATGCCTCCTATTATAGATAGTAAATGATGAAATCAGACTTGAAATATACTCCAGACAGTATTCATGTAAAGAAATTGTCTCCTCAGAGAGCAGCATGCAGCAATAAAAACAACAGACTCATTATTTAGATTTACAGATGTCTGTATTTTAGAGGCCAGTAAAGTATTAAATTCCTCATGATTCTAAACCTTTAAGCTCAGGTTTAAGAAGTAAATCTTTAGCTGCTGACTCTGTAAATTCTGTTATTGCTAATATTTATAAATACAGTATGGAGTCACATTGTGAAATATTTCACTAATAACTAAGCTGATGTGTTTTATTTCATTGTGCTTATTTGTGACTTCAAAATGCCATTATTCTTCTATTCTCAGTTGCTCAATTTTCTTTCAACTTATTCTTTCACCTATTATTACCTGCCTACTTTCAGTATTCTGTATACTCAAATCACACTAAATATTGATTTTACATGAACAATAAGAAAAGAAAGATTTATAGGTATTACTCTCAGATAATTCATACTCCTTCTTCAGTATTATAGAGAGTAAAATTGCATGAGAAACTATAATACTAAGGTGTTCAAATTTGGAAATTTGACATTTTAATGAAGTCTTATGAATACTGAATATCTTTAACTGTGTCTGGCTTCTCCCACTCTATACTTTTCATAATATTATTAAGTGTATCAGCAGTTCATTTTTTATCACTGAGTACTATTTTAATTTTGTGGATATTAAACATGTTTTTTTAAACATTCGCCTGTTGGACATCTGCATTTCTTCCAGTTTTGAACTACCATGAACATTTGTGTATGTTTTTGGCTTTTCTTTTTCTTTATTCTCTTTTTGATTTTAAACATATGTCTTCATTAATCTTGGATAAATACAAAAGAGTGAGTCATAAGATCGGTATGTTCATTTTTATGCAAAACTGACAAATAAATTTCCAAAGTAATTGAATGAATTTATATTCCTACCAGTAATGCATAAAATTTCACTTGCTAAACACTCTTGGCAACATTTAGTGTTGTCAATCTTATTAATTTTTAGTAATATATCATTATGAATTTGTTTTCACAGTTCCCCAATTACTAGTGACTTTGAGCAATTTTTTTTTGTGATGAATGGCAATTCATATATCTTATAATATACCCTTTTTAAAACTTTTACCTATTTGCTTTCAATTAATCTGTGTACTTTTACTGTAAGTCTCTTATATTTTTATACTAGCAGCAAAGTTATAAAATTTAACACAATTTATTCATAATATTCCAAAAATCTAAAATACTTAGAAATAAATAACAAAAGACATATAAGATTTCTATATGTACAGATGGCAGAACATTGCTGAGAGAAATAAAAGAAAACTTAAATAAATCAAAAGATATATTTATGGGCTGAAAAACTCAATATTGTTAAATAAATATCAATTCTCTCCAAATTAATTGCAGATTTAATATAATCCCTATCAAAATCCCAACAGTACTTATTTTAATAGGCTACATGAGTTTAAGACATATGGAAAGGCAAAAGATCTAAAATATTCACAATAATATTAAAGAAGAAAAAGTATAAGGATTTACAATACCTGATTTCAAGTCTTACAGTGAAGTTATAATAATCAAGACAGTGTTTTTTATTTGTGCAGATATATCAAAGAAAGAAAACACAAGGTCTAAATATAAAACTTTGTTCCATCAAATCCTTACCAAAGAGTATTTATTTGACTTAAAATTTGCAATATATTCATCAATAATATGTTTAAATACATTTGCACTGTTTTTCTTCCAAATCAATTTTTTTTCTGACTGAATCCCAGTAGATTACAATATCATAACATTTGTTTTTATGTTTCAGTTTAGAACATAAAGAATAAGAAATAGTTAGGCATAAAATAATATAATTTAGCTTAGATTTAAACAATTTTATTTTTATTGATATAATAAAAAATTAAAGATTAATTCTATGATAACATTCTTTCTTCATTTTACACATTAGGTATACTCACCAATTTGAAATATCAAATAGTTAGTGTGTATACTTTAGGTGATGAGATACTCAAAATGCATTCATTCCCTGTATTTCTCTGTTAAAATTGATTTGGATATTCATTTTGCCTATTCTTGTAACTGAAAGTTTAAGTTAAGCCCCAAGGTCTGACTCTAAGGAAACAATAAATACATGGTCCTTCTCTAAGCCAATTGGTTTATGAAATCTACTTTGATCTTTAAAATTGGTTAAATAATAGTCCCTTGCCCCAGCGAGAGACATGTAACATATTTTGACAATTTTTTTTTTTTTTCTGTAAGAGCTGAAAAAAATTATCCTGTTTTTTTCCCCTCTGGATATACTTGAGGGAGAATGTGGGATTTTTGAATCGCAAAAGTACTCACGCCCATGTTTAGATCAAGAATTGACCAAACAATGAGAAGTAGAGAAGTGAGGAGAGAACATCTTAGTCCTGGGGATATAATTTGAGTATAACTGGAGACATAAATTATTCCTGAAACTAAACAGACCCATACAGTTTTATGTAAGATAATAGATTATCTCTCCCTTCCTCTTTTCTCTTAAACCAATTTGAGTTGCATTTTCAGTCCAGAAACAGAAGGTAGTCTAATCAATATTATACTGATAATAAAGTAATAGGTGAGGTAGAATTGCCATCCAATCACCTTCATTTTATCAATTATTATTAATAATAATAACAGCCAATATTGAGAGGACTTACAATGAAATAGACATTGTATTACTATTTTCTGTGTTCCTTTCACATAATTCTGACAAAAACACCATGAAGAAGGCATTAATATTACCTATTAAAAATTAATGTTTAGAAGTATTTATAACTTGATAAGTCCACCATGAGTAAATTGCTATACTATTATTTAGAAAAATTTGGTACAAACCCATTCTTAATCATTTTATATCAAGGATATCTGATAACCTTAATGTTGCTTTGCCAATTTTCAAATTCCCCATTAGTTAATAGTTAAATATTTTAAATAGGAAATAAATAGGATAATTTCTTTACTGTGTAATAGAAACTAAATGATTGTATGTACATCAATATATCAAAAATTATGTAAATATAATTAAGCATTTTATTTATTCTCCAATAATTTTGTTGAATATTGGAAACATGAAAGTCACGTTAGTAGGTATTGGAAATTCAAATATTAACAATACATTGATCCACCCTAAGAGAACATAGGAACATACAAGTCTAGAAATAAGAATTATGTTAGGTATGGGCATAGCTCACTTAACTTGTATCTTCTTTAATGATCGTAACATATTTATCATGTTTATTATTATTGTGGATAAAAGTATAAAATTATAAGTAAATAAGTGATACTCTGAGATTTTAAAAAAGTATCAAGGGGTCACTTCAAACATTTATAAAAAGTTTTTCAAGAAATCTTGTTGTGAATCTCTCAGAGAACATTTACACATTTCCGTACTGATGGGCGCATGCAGGCTTGAACACTCTAGAGATGAGTGGGTGTCATAATAACCCAAGGCAACAGATCAAAGTAGCGCAAATCCCAAGGTCAGAAGTAGAATCTGGTTGGAAAAGTCAACCTAAATTTATCTTAAAAGTTTCCACCCAAGAAGGTTCTTGCCAGACAGAATAGGTACTCCAATACAGGGAGCCTGTAGGGTGAACCTGTGAAAACCAAGACTAATTGGGTAGGCCCAGCAGGAAGAACGTGTTCATCAGCTAACATGATAGCTTTTTATAAAACAACTGGCAAGCCTAGAGAGAATGTGAAATGCCCTTAGCTTAGCACGTAACAAATAGGAAAATTCTATGTTCACATTCCCTATATCTTTCTTTTTGATGCAGACTTGAGGAATCATTAATTGCAATATGGCGAAGGATGAGCCAAATATCAAACAGCCCCAGTGGAGCCAGTCTTAATCTGGGAAAATAAGATTTTTTTATAAATCATGTTTAGGGTATTGATTATTACACAGAACTGGGGCCTGTAAACTATAGAGCTGATCCTGTATGTCTAATTCAAGTGGCCTTATAATTATTAAATATGAGCTACAATGACAGTGACATTTTTATAAATTGAATTATTACAACTCCTAGACTTTTATAAATAACAGTTTCATGTCAAAGAAAGCCTAATTTGTGAAACTAAGAGACACACTAGAAAATTTCAGAAAAAATTATTCTGCATTCCATAGAAACAACTCAATTTTGGGCTCCAATTTTAGAGATATTTTATTTTCTTTTAAAACAATGCATAATTTAAAAATTTATGTAAAGGTAGACTTCCAGGTCTTCTGTTTCCTTTTAGAAACCTGATTTCACTCCTTTTTCAATTCTTTACAGATATTTTTTCCAATACATTTCCCATCCATTTCACATTCATTTTCATTCTTACTAGTTTTTATTCTCACTTGAATTCCCTCAACTTGCAGTATTTTTTTTCAGGTACAGTGGGTCATAGGTCTTGCCAGTTGGCTTTTATATGATACTTCTGTTTTGCTCTTTGAATAAATTTTCTTCTTGGATAATGTGATGGAATGGCTAGGTTTAATGGATTATATTACTACACCCAATGTACTGAAAGATAAGTTCAAAAGAAGAATGGGTTTTCTAAACTTATGCATTATTATGTCCTCCTACAACTTTGGTTTGGTATAAATCATATGCTATTTGCTTCCTGGCACTAAAATTAACGTGTAAAGAACTGAAATACAGGAGGATATCCAACTGGGGGAGAGTAGTCTAGAAAGAAAGAATAGCATTAAAAAAGCCATTAAAAAAGTCTTGGATGTGACAACTCTGAGGAAGAGGTGTTGTCTAGACCATAAAGACTTTTGTCTAACTTGCTAAGTAGCGTATGTACTATTCTACTGTCCCATTTTTAAATGATCAGAGACATAAGCAAGCATGAAAAAATCTGAGATAATTAACTATGTTGACTTTGTAGAACATAAGTAAGAATGTTTTGAGGTCAAAAAAAAAATAAAGTTGCTCTAATGATAATCTATCTGAGAAATAATGGAAGCCTAAACTATGACAGTGAAAATAGAATGTACGACAAAATAGAATAAAGGAAGAGAAATAAGAGTATGGTGATACCTCAAAGAGCTAAAAGTAGAACTACCATTTGATCCAGCAATCCTATCATTTGACATCTACCCGAAGGAAAAAAAGACATTGTATAAAAAAGACATCTGCATTAGAATGTTTATGGCAGCACAATTCACAATTGCAAAGATGTGGAAACAATCCAAGTGCCCATCAATACGTAAGTGGATTAATAAAATGTGGTACATGTATACCATGGAGTTCTACTCAGCCACCAAAAGCAATGATGTTCTAGCACCTCTTGTATTATCCTGGATAGAGCTGGAGCCCATTCTACTAAGTGAAGTATCACAAGAATGGAAAAATAAGCAACACATGTACTCACTATCAAATTGGTATTAACTGATCAACACTTATGTGCACATACAGTAGTAACGTTCATCGGGTTTCGGGCAGTTGAGAGCAGGGGAAAACCAGTAGACAAACAGAAAAACAAAACAAAACACAGCAACAAACAAAAAAACCATCAACAGAAGGAGAGGGACAGTTTTCAGAGTTGCAATAGTATATTATCCAAAATTACCAACTTTATACAAACATCATGAATAAGTTAAAAATCTATATAAATACGTTGTCTCGGCCGGGCGCGGTGGCTCACGCCTGTAATCCTAGCACTCTGGGAGGCCGAGGTGGGCGGATCGTTCTGAGCTCAGGAGTTCGAGACCAGCCTGAGCAAGAGCGAGACCCCATCTCTACCAAAAAATAGAAAGAAAT
>CAUYSK010123981.1:0-58308 GCA_963575035.1 Avahi laniger | reverse complement strand
GCAAAGCCGTTAGATGCCTTATTGGCATTTCTTTATATCATCAACAAAAAACCAATGCATTTTTAAAAGGTAACATCAATGATAGCATTAAAAATTAAGAAAGTAGGTCCCGTTTATTTATTTTTGTTGCTGTGGTGATTGATTTAGGGGTCCTCTTCAAGAATTCTTTGCCTAGGCCGATGTCTGAAAGGGTCCCATAATTGGAAGCACTTCTTAAAGAAAAAAGTAGGAGAACTTCATGGGCTCAAAGGGCCTTTCTACTACCGTTCACGTCATATCTTGTAGAAAACCCCACCCATGTGTTCTCCACACACAGTGGTCATGTCCTAGTGGCTGTGCTGGACTCTGCAGGAGTTTGTGTGTTTGTATGTGGACCTGTGTGTACAGCTACGAGGAGGAAGAGTCTGGGGAAGGTGAGAGATAAAGAATAACTTGGTATTGGGGGTTGAACAAGTCCTCCCTGGTTGGAGGCCACTCAAGGCATGAAGAAGATTTATAGGCTTTCACCTGACTTGCAGAACCCAGCAGCATGCACTGGCTTACCAAACATCAAATGTGACCTGAAACTGTATAATTAAAGGAAAAGTGGCTAGAAGGAGAGAGGAGAGACACACTCTACTCTGTAATGTTCAAACCATGGCCAGCGTGCTTGATCTGTGGGGAAGGTTTTACTTTCAAAGGCACGTTGACAATCTGGGGCCTGTCTGGAGGGAACAGATTGAAATCTGTGACAGATGAAGAACTGATCATGTCCAGGCAGGAGAACAGCAGATTCAGGGGATTCAACAGCTGTCCTCAAATATTTTATGAATTGTAATGTGAAGGAAGGATTAGATTTAACTTACAGAGCTTCAAGATACAGAACTAGAACTGTTATGGTCTGAATGCCTGTGTCCCCCCACCTCAGAAAAAAAATTCCTATGTTGAAAGTCTGCCCTCGATGTGGTGGTATTAGGAGGTGGGGCCTTTGGGTGGTGGTTAGGTCATGAGGGTGGGTCCCCATGAATGTGAGGTGACAGTGAGATGTTGACTGTCTGCAGCTTGGAAGAAGTACCCTCACTAGAACTTGCCATAACTATGCTAGAACCCTCATCTTGGACTTCCAGTCTCCAGAACTGTGAGAAATAAATGTTAGTTGTTGGAGGCACCCAGTCTATGGTATTTTATTATGGCAGCCCGAGCCGACTAGGACAAAGATCAATGCATAGAGCAAGTCAGCACACATTTACAGCGCAGCAGACAGGTGATGTCCACAGCCCAAAGTCACAGAATTACAAAGTATTAAATAAAAATATGAATAAAACATGAGTGGGCCCTCCAGGAGCTTATGTACATTAGAAGAGACAGACACAAATCATGCCTGGTATTTCGATATTATCATTTCAATATAATATGAAGTTATACTAAGAACACCTGGGAAGAGAACTTTAACCTGAGCATTAAAGGGAGATTTCATGAAGGTGATGTTAGCACAGTGCCCACCGCTTGGAGGCGCTTAATAAATATTTGTTCACTGAATGAATAAACAAACCTATTTAGGAACAACCTTTCAGGTCATGTAGAAGCATGGTAGTAGAGAGACCAGACTGGGCAGTGATTGGCAGGTTAGTGCTAGAGCCACCCAATTAAAGATTAAAGGGGCCTGCACTGAGCAAGTGACTAGTAGGGTGAAAGGGGAGGAGGAAGATTTGTAGGTGGAAAAAACAAAGATAAGGGATTTTAAAAAAAAAAGGCTGCTAGGTGATCAGACAATGGCTCAATGAAGAGGTGCACTTCTAGGTCTTCCCCCAAACCTCAGTGCCCTCTGGGGAATTCATTCATTTCACAGAATTCATCAAGAGCATCTCATGTTCCACGCACTGTGCTGGGCCCTGAGAATATGTCAATGAATGAGTCAGACCCCATCCCTTGCACCCGGGACAGCACAATGTAGATGAGTAGAAGGTGGAAGGCGCTTTGGAGCAAGGCAATGAAGGTGAAAAACGGTTAACTATGGTCTGGAAGAAAAGGTCAGCAAAAGAGGGGGGATCTTTTTTTCTACAAAGGGTCACTGAACCAGAAAATCAATAACTGGTTGTTCAAGCAAAGAACAATTTTCGATTCCCTTCCACCTCCTGAGAGCCATAGAAAATATTGTATTCATAAGCTTATAAATTTTTGAAAAGGGAATAGAAAACTATTTAATGAACTCAGAAAATATTTTTTACATTTTGGCATTTACATTACCGTGAACTGCAGAAGAGAGGTAGAGAGGTTAAAGAGAAAGAGCAAACTAAAACTGCAGAGAAACCAAGAAAAAAAAAAAAAAAAGAAATAGATGAACATAGCAGATGACAGAGAAGAAAAAGAAAAGCATCAGACACAGAAAGTGAAACAGGGATAGAAAACCTTGAGACAAGCAGAAGAGATGAAGACAGAAGGTAAAAGATAGTTGCACAGAAAAATCAAGGATATAAACACACATGAAAGGTACAGAGAGGAATTCAAATGCTGACATGGTCACACAGAACAATGGATTTACACAGACAGAACCTTCAACAGAAAAGAGTCCAGAAAGACACAAAATAGAGGACCAGATAGGAATGTATAAAAGTGAACATGTGAGTTTAAGGCTCGTGTACACAGATGTGTAAATGATAACAATAAATACATGCCTCGTGCTTACCATGTCCTGAGCATTTTTCCAAACCCTTTATACATTAACGTATTTAATCCTCATGACAGCCCTCTGAGAGAAACACTATTATTATCACTACTGTTGTCCCATTTTCCAGATGTGGAAGTTGAGTTAGAGAGGTGAAGCGACTTGCCTGAGGTCACACAGCTGGCAAATGACAGGACTGAGATTTGAACGCAGGAGGTCCAGTCTTAATATCTGTGTGCTCTTAATACTGCCCTAAACTCCTTCTAAATATTGCCTATTATAGGCATAAATAAACCGTGTCAGACACAGAGATAGCCCACACAGCCACTGTCACAAGACATAGATACATTCTTACCCGCATGGGAAAATATCTACATCTTCGGACATTTTGGAAATTGTGATTTCATATTTTTAAGTGGTGCTGAATTTTTATGGCTATATGCGTAATAAAGGAGGGAAACAGCATCCAAATCCCTCCCTCATGAAGCCCAGGGAAGACCCAGCCAGGTATAGGTACAGGAGCCGGAAGTCCATGCAGTCAAGGCTAAGGCAGAAAATCCCTGCCCAGGCAACAGATTATTGGGGCTGTATACACCAAAAAAGCTCCTAAGAGAAAGGGAATGAACACACTCAGGAAAACGAATATGAACGGAAAACACAAAAGAGGGGAGAGTCAAGACTCCAGTGACATGGAACAGCATTCAAGGAAAATCGGAGATTTCATTCATTTATTTATCCATTAACGCACACATTTATCTAGCAAATCAACCTCTTACTACTGTTCTCAGTACCAGGGATGTAACAGAAAAAAGACAGAGCACATGCCCACGGAGGGCTTGTAGTCTAGTGGGAGAGAGACAATGGCAAACAATTAATGCCATCAGTGTACACTGCGACAGGAGGAGGAGGCGGACGGAGCTGGGCCAGGCCATGCCAGGCCTGCTGTATACCACTGAGGCATTTAAAAAAAAAAGAGACAAGACAGGCGGGAACTGCAGCCCAAAGAGAACGTCCTTTTGTGACAAGACAGTGGACCTTCGAGACCGGCATCCCTGCCCGTGTGAGGTTGGGAGCCCACGGTTTTGAAGCACTTCGGGTGCTGCTCTGAGTGGGACAATCCACTTGCTTGAATCCTTAATCTTGTGTTTATGGTTTGCTGGATCAGTAAAAGAGCAAAGTGAAAGCAAGTTCAAGTTCAACTAAGTCTGATTCCACATCCAGGCAAACCCAAGGACCTTGGCCAGCCGTGGAGTCCGGAGCACATAGGAAGGTACCTAACCCACAGAGGGTATCAGAGCTTGGCTCCCCAGAAGAAGCAATGTTTAAGCTGGATCTAAAGATAAATAGAGCTGGCCAGGAAAGGTGGGAGAAGGAGATGGAGGGATAAAGGCTATTTGAGATGCAGGGAAGAGGGAGTGTGGCAGCCTGGAGGAAAGAGAGAGCGGGGAAGATGCACAATTATGAAAAAAATCCTGTGTGACTCAGGAGACAGAACGCTGGTGGGGATCGCTGCAGAACTGCCCCCTGAAGAGCGCTAGGAGCAAGCCAAGGTAAACAGTGTGGCTTTCTTCTACGGGAAAAGGGCAAGCCATGGAAGGGTCTCAGGGAAGTGACACACGAAAAATGCATTTTAGGATGTGCGCCCCGGCTTCAGTGAGGACAGATGTGTGGGATCTGAAAAATGATCCCACTAACCAGTGAGAAGGATATGGCAGTAACCTGGCATTGTGGGTACTCTCCAGAGATGGCCCCATTGATTCCTTCTCTTCTTGTATGCAAGTGAAATGAAATATGAAACTCCTCCCTTGAATCCGGGCTGGCCTTTGTAACTACTTGGGACAATAGAATGCCACAGGGGTGGCATTCTGGGATTTCCAAAGCTAGGTCAGAAAACGCCTTGCAGCTTCTGCCTGGGTCTCTTGGAACGTTCACTCTTTAGATACTTCTTCAAGGAATCCAGCCACCACACTGCAAGAAGCTCAGGTCACACGCAGAGGCTTTTTTGAAGATGCTCTGGATCTGTGGTCCCCATCCCTGGGGCCCTGGACCAGTACCAGTCCATGACCTGTTAGGAACCAGGCCACACAGCAGGAGGTGAGCCGTGGGTGTGAGTGAAGCTTCATCTGTATTTACAGCCACTCCCCATCACTAGCATCACCACACAAGCTCCGCCTCCTGTCAGATCAGGGTGAGACTGCTGAATCTGGTCATCGACTGGACATTGACACTGAAGAAGGACGACAGTAAGTGCCATGCAGGGAGTTCTGATTCGGGCCAGTGAGAGAATGGTGGTGCCTTTCCCAACACAGGGAATGGCCTGAGCAACAGGTGCAAGGGAAACATTCTGTTCATAATGAAGGTAGTGACCTGTTATGGTTTTAACTCATACTAGCACTTGTAACCTACCAAATGGGACCACACCGCAGCAGGAGAACAGGGAGTTAGGTTGTGAAAGAACAGGGTTGTAAAGTCTTTTAAAATAGCAGAGATTCACCCATCTGGCTGGTCCCGGCTGCCATCTGGAATGAGCATAAAGCTATGACCACACTGTCCTCTCAAGGTGCCCCCAGCATGCTAGTTGCACAAGTGTCCCCTGCCTTTTTTAAATTGTTAGGTTAAAGCCAATTGCAAATTATGTAAGTGTGGAAAACACAAGCTCTAAAAATACGAAGTCAACTGTTAAGATGAATGTTAAAGTTTCCAAATATATTTTATTTAATAGTTTACAGTCCAAAAATAAAAAAAAAGAAATCCAGATCATTGTCATTATTGTGCAATGTGTGAAGAGAACGTAAAGGAGTCATTTATACCAAACCTTTGTTGATAGAGTATAAACTTTTATTTATTTAGTGGTTTTAGTGTTTTTGTTTTTTGTTTTGAGACAGAGTCTCGGTCTATTGAGCAGGCTGAAGTGCAGTGGCATCATCATAGCTCACTGCAACCTCAAACTCTTGGACTCAAGAGATCCTCCTGCCTCAGCCTTCCCAGTAGCTGAAACTACAGGCACACACCACCATGCTTGGCTAACTTTTTTTAGTTTTCATAGATGGGGTCTCATTATGTTGCTCCAGCTGATCTCGAACTCCTGGCCTCAAGGGATCCTCCCACCCTGGCCTCCCAAAGTACTAAGATTACAGGTGTGAGCCACTGTGACTGGCCTAGTTAGATATTTTTAAGGTAAGAGTAGGAAACATTTTTTATTTTTTTTTTGGCAGACATTGTCTGGCAACATATTGAGATCCTGAATTAACACTCTGAATCTTATGAAAACAGAGTTTTGTAATTACAACGCTGAATCAGTCGTATGTGTAATTATATCAACATGCTACTCTGTGAAGCATTTCTTAAGGGAAACGTTCTCAGTATATTTTGTGTTTATGCCACTTTCTTTTACAGAAGGTCTCATCATTTCATGAACTTCAGTCCACCAAACCAAGCGCTCACTGTACCCTCCAGTGATTGTGAGCAATGCATGGGTCTCGCAGGGCTTCATCTGTGTCTTGCACAGGTGGAGGAACAGGTAGGCAGGTGAGTTCTGCTCGTGGCCATATAATAGCTCAGTTCCCGCACACATAGGGGCCCTGGGTGCCCCTAGAAAGCCAGCTCACGTCTCGGGCATCCTTCCAGGACAGCTCCCGCGGCTCACTGTAAAATTCATCTACTTTTTGGCTTCAGCCCCAAACTTAGCTTCTGTTGTTGCCTGGCCACTAGGAACTGCTTTTGGCTTCTGGCTTCCTTCCAGATCCTGACTTTTCATCTCTGTCCTCAGACTCCACCCAGCAGAATCTCCAATAAGAATTATCCATTCCTACCCTGGGCTTGTCAACCTTTATTCAGTCATAGTTGAGGGCTGAATAATCTGAGGATTATTGAGGAGTGGGATATGCAAGTTTGGCTCTGCCTAGAACCAGGTTGATTCATCTTCAGACAGTTCGGGTCACTTCCGGTTAGATCTCAGAGCACGTGATGTGCCCTGCATCTCGAAAGGGGGGGATGGGACACACACTGTTCACATAAAGGTAAGTCCTTTTCTATTACAAATAATGCACAGGAAGACTGTAACTTAGAATGTTGAAGCTTAATACTTTCCGCTCCTTGTGACCTACTTTCTATCATGAAAAGATCAAAGAAAGTTCAAATAGAACAACTTGAATAAGAAGTGCTGGTCCTTACTGAGTGCATGATCTAATCCATATGAAATGATCGCAAAAGCAAAACTAGAGTTTATAAGTGTTTACACATCTCCCCAAGCAGAGGATTGGAACTGAAACTATTGCAGCTTTATTGCTATGTCATGGACTTGCTGTTATTTATTATAGATGTGCAGAGTTTAAACTATTTTTAGTAAAATTAATTGTAATCTAGCAAAAATGATATTAAGTTGGAAATAATAATGATGGCTACCACGTACTGAGACCCTAACACATAACAGACTCTGCACTGAGCATTTTACATACTGAATATTCATAAAAACTCACAGAAGCAAGTATTATCTCCATTTTACTGACAAAGAGACCAGTTGGGAGATGTGGCTTAGTCTAATAATGATGATGATGCCACCAACACACCAACGATCAACTGTCAAAGGTAAGGGGGTGCCTTTAAGGTGTTCTAGTGGGAAATCATTCACTTCCAAGGGAGACAAAATTTTAAACAAAATTAAAGACTAGGGATAACAAACGAGAAAGGTCCATGATAAGACACACGGAGCCAAAAATTTAAGACAGACAAATGTAGAGTGAACTTAAAGCTGTGCCCATGCTCCTGAATCCAGAAACCGGACTATACTCTTCAACCCCTCATTACTATGCTGAGCCTTGATCCATTTTCCGAACCATTTAGAAAATTCATCATTCCTCCTCCTGGAAATATTTTCCAATCATTATTTTGCACTCCATAAAACACATGGCTCCCAGATTAACCACCTCTATAAATTAAATAATCACACACACACACACACGCGCGCGCGCACGTAGAAAATGAAAACTTATACTTGTGACCAGGGTAAAGAAGGTGAATTTCAGGACAGTGCAGCAGCAATGGTTTCATCAGGTTGTTCAGGGAAGGCTTCCCTAGGGCAGGAACAACTGATTTGAGATCTGGAAGGTTAGTACTCACTAACCAGGGAAGGTCGGGAGGCAGAAGGGACAGCATTGTCACGGCTCTGGCTGAAGCAAGAACAGTACATTTGGTGAAATAAAAGACGAATGCAGGAGCCAAGGGGAGTGTAGAACACAGTGAGGTCGGAGGAGCAGGGAGTCCCCGGGCAACACAGGGCCTCGTGGGATTTTAATTTTAGTCCTGAGTACAATGAAAAAATACCAAGGGGTTGCGAATTGGTTGGAGCAGGGTAGAAAGGATGGAAGTGGTGGAAATGAGTTGTGGCCAGAGTTCATAGTCCAATTTGCGTTTTTAAAAAATCCCTTTTGAAAAGCTTCTGTTCATGTTTTTTGTTCACTTTTTGATGGGCAAAAACCTACCTAACGGGTACAATGAACGCTATCTGGGTGACGGGCACGCTTATAACTATGACTCGAGCATTATAAAAATGATTCATGTAACAATAACAAAAAATTCCTCTGGCTTTTGTGCAGGAAATGAATAAGAAGGATCTAGTGAAGTGCATGGTGATCAGTGCAAAGGTAACAGAATAAGCAGAAGGCAATATCAGAGAGTGAGTATAGAAGGCTATACTCACAACTATAATATATTAATATTTTCAGGGTTTGACTGTGTAGGGGAAGAGAAAATTTCTTTATATAAGAAGTGAAACCAAAAATAAAATCAAGATAGCATGTGAACCTATTATGATTTTAGAATGAACTGGCTCACAATAACACTTATTTCATACTTAAGAAATAGTTTGTGTTGTTAAGAATACAATGATATGAGAACTCCAGTGAGTTACAGGGATTTCAAAGGTGGGAAAATATTCCATTTCACCCCCAAAAGATCCAAAGAGAATGAAGGGCTTCAAATAAATACCACCTCTTTTTAGCAACACATCGATGCCTATATTAAAAGAGAGTTGGTCCACACGACTGAAGATGCCACTGGATACACTGTGAGAAATCCCAGCAACCCAGAGAGGAGCTATCATTCATCTGCATGATAACCAGGCTAACATCAGACTGGCAGGTAGGACGGGGCGTTGATACTTATCGCTGTTTCTGGTTAATCCATGACACTAATCGTGGAGTGGAGTCTTATCTTCAAACTTCTGGCTCTCTCACAAACTTAGGAAGGTGGGATGACCCACACATTTAGAGTGAGAAGGTCAGATGTCAGTAATTGTCCCTTAATGAATCTAACTAGATACGGAATGGAATACATGGTGTTCAGAAAAGCCAAGAATATTCTCGGACTTCAAAAATTACAGAAGCCTCACATCACCCTCTTGCCACCTTTCCTTTACTCTCTTCTAGATCACTCTATTCGGCCCCTGAGTCCAAGTCTTCATTACTTCATATCTGGCCTGATGCAGGAGAGGCTGCTTGTTGTGTCCATTCTGTACAAGACCACTGGATTAATCATTTCCGCCATGTCATGACTGAGTGGGCAATGGATACCAGATAAAATTCCAAGATTAGATATCCAGTTCCCTCATTTATTAATACTAGTGATGACACCTTGGAAAATTCACCTAAACTTTCTCTCCAAACCTCTACCTCTTTTATCTGTTAAATGGGTAAAACAAAAAGAGCCAAATTTCTTCCAGCATCAAGGTAAAGATTGTTTTTGGTACTATTAATATAACCACGACATCTATATTTAACCTTCAGTTATTCCATCCTCACTCATAAGGTGAAATCCAGATTCCTGGGGTCCCAACATGACCCTAGGAATAACGTGGCATCAACTGCCTGGAAATGTCCATTCTTCATTCTGGGATTTTGTAAATACCCTTAAGTAGACTCATCTCTGTCCGTGTCCATCCTCCCTTGTTTGCATTCTTCCTGTTCTTCGAAGTTCAGCCTTCCTTCCTCCATGAAACCTTTACAACCCATGTCCTCCTCTGAGCATCAACAGAAATCCATGGGTTTATGCCATATATTATCTTTTACTGGTAGTTATCTATCCTTGCATATACATCATCATATACACTGAAGGTCTTAGAGAGAAAGTTATCTCATTAACACCAAGAGAAGAGAAGAACATCAAGTATGCTCAGTACCGACCAGCTACATGCATATGTACTGAATATTCAATGAAAACATGCTGATTGATTTATTTATCTTGTTGCAGGTGTACACCAACTTGGCCAACTCCTCCATTGTTGTTAATACACAAGAGAAGAAGGGATACAGCTCTCTTCTGTTGCCATTATCTAAGAGATTCACCCAAGGGAGGAAGAGTAAAACTACAGAACCTCAAGCTGGAAGTTATAGAGATACTCTCTATAACTCCTTACTTTACAGTAAGGAGAGGAATCAGGGGACCAGAGACAACTTCTGAGTCACTAGCCAGGAACCAGCAGAGCTAAGACTAGATCCCAAGATTCCTGCTGCTTTGTCTACTTCATTCCCTGGGTGTGAGTTGTTAGGAGACCACAGATCATCTCGGTATCTTGCTTTCCTCCCCTCAGGCTTCTTTCAACCTTTTAACTCCTATAATTTTCTTCCATCTCCTTATAGAGATTTCATACTTATAGGTGCATAATAACAAAACTATCTCACTGGATAATATTGGTGACATCTAAACATGAATTTAATGATAAATTGGTATATCTAAATAATGAACAAAATATGTTGGCTAGATTTGCATTTGCTGTTACACACCTAGACGAAGGGACCAAAGAACCCAAAAAGAGGGGCAGGAATAGAGAAAAGTGACTGGCACAGGCAGACTGTCAATAAATAGGACTGTGTAAGGACTGCAGTGAAAAGAGGAAAAAAAAAAAAGGAAAGGAGGAATTGGCCAAAATTAAGCAATCTTCTCAAAAGGAGAAAAGGGAATGGAAGAATCAACACTTTTAGAAAACCGTATTCTCCCAAAGCAAACTAAAAATGTAAGCTGCAGAGTAGTAATCACACTTCCGGGCTGTAAAACTTACTATACAGATACAGTAATCAAGGCTGTGTGCTGCTAGCATTAAGAATAGACAGATCAGTGGAAATGCGTTGAGAGTCCAGACATAGACCCTTACATCTATGGTAAATTGATTTTACACAATGCTGCCAAGACAATTCATTGGAAAAAAATAGTCTTTCCAACAAACGGTGCTGAGACAATTAAATATGAAGTTGGATCCCTACCTTCTACTGTATACAAAAGTTAATTCAAAATGGATCACAGACCTAAATGTAAAAGCTAAAACTGTTAACTCTTTAAAGAAGATATAGGAGTAAATCATGATCTTAGGTCAAGGAATGGTTTCTTAGATACAACAGCAATAGCACAAACAGCAAAAGAAAAATAAATAAATTGGACTCCATCAAAATTTTAAAGTTTTGTGCTTCAAAATACACTGTCAAGAAATTTAAAAGGCAATCCATAGATTGGGATAAAATATGGAACCAATTTAGGCAAAAAAAAAAAAAAGAATGGGATAAAATATTTGCAAATCATATACCTGTTAAAGAACTTGTATACAAAATATATAAAGAACACTAACAACTTGATAATAAAATGACAAACGGTCCAATTTAAAAATGAGCAAAAGATTAGAACAGAATCTCTCTGAAGAAGATATAAAAATGGCCAATCAGCACATGAAAAGATACTCAGCATTATTAATCACCAGAGAAATACTAATCAAAACCACAATGAGATACCAACCATGTCATACCCACTAGGATGATTATAAATTTTTAAAAAGACAATAAACAAATGTTGCTGAGAATCTAGAGAAATGAGAACCTTTATACATGGCTGTTGGGAAGGTAAAATGGTGCAGCCACTTTGGAAAACAGTTTGGCAGTTCCTCAAAAATGTTAAACATAAAGTTACCATATAACTCAGTAATTCCAGTCCTAGGAGTATACCAACAGAAATGAAAACGTACACTCACACAAAACCACAAATATTCGTAGAAACATTACTCATAATAATGAAAAGTAGAAACAAACCTAACGTTCTCCAACTAATGAATGATTAACAAAATATGGCATAACCATATAATAGATATTATTCAACAATATAAAGGAATGAAATATTGATACATGTTACAATGAATGAATCTTAAAAACATTGTGTTAAGTAAAAGAAGCCAGTAATTAAAGACCACATATTGTATAATTCCATATATATGAAATGTCCAGAATAGACAAATCCATAGAGATAGAAGATTATTGGTTGCTTGGAGCTAGGAGGAGAGAGAGGTTACTGTCAGTGGGTATTTTTTGGGGATAATAAAAATATTGCGGAATTAGCAGTTGTCTTGGTTATACAACTCCATGAATATACTAAAAACCACTGCACATACTTTAAAGGGTAAAATTTTATAATACATAAATTAGGTATTGATAAATATCTGGATAATGGAGAAAAGATAGAGATAATTTCAGACACAAAGCATCATCTAGATCTTTGGATTCAGATACATATGGGTTTAAAAAATAGACTTTTGGTAAATCAGGTTTTTTCCTCTCTTCCTTCCTCTTTTTTCTATGCTGAGTCTAAGACGCTAGTGGGGAATCCAGGAACAATTGTCTAGAAGACAGGTAGACTAACTTGTTTAGGCTTCAGTTTACTCATCTGTAAAATGGGCATTATAACATGGGACTCACAAGTTGCAGATTAAATGAGATCATTTATTTCAATGTGCCAAGCACTGGGGCTGGCATGCAGTAGGCACTCAATAAGTGTTCGTTTGTCTTCTTTCCTTCTAGAGCCAGTCCATTAATCACTCACATCTTAAAATGAATTAGTATATCACCTGTCAGCACAGTAACTGGAATTTTGAGGAAGGATGAGGAAGAGGACATTTGGGGAACATGAAAACTTGACATGGCCTGGTGACCCTGGGCCCCAGAGCCTGCATTGCACTGAGAAGTAAGAGAGAAGGGAAGGAGGAGCTGGGAAAATTCACAGAAGATTTCGCAAAAAGGCAGGTGGAAGAAACACAGGTCCCTGACAGAGCTGATGTTCAACACATTTGGAAATATATACGAAACATACGAGGAATGAATGGACACTTCATACTTTGCCATTTTGCTGCGGGCTCATCCTGCCTATACTTCAGTACACTCCATGTTCTGCTTTATAACCTGGCAGCCACGTAAAAGTCCAAGAGGGTTATGTGATCCAGTGTCCAATATGGAATCAACACAAGTTTCAGGTTAAGGAGAGAGAATGAATAAATATCCCAAGGAATTAAAATCATCATGTTGAAGAGATGTCTACATGCCCATGTTCATTGCAGCATTACTCACAACCACCAAGATACAGAGTCAATGCAAGTGGCCCTCAATGGATGAATGGATAAAGAACATGTGCTATGTATACACAGGGGAATACTGTACAGCCTTAAAAAGGAAGGAAGTTCTGTCACTTGTGATGATATGGAAGAACATGGAGAACATGTTAAATGAAGTAAGCCAGGCACAGAAAGACAAATACTGCATGATCTCACTTCTATGTGGAATCCAAAACAGTCAAACACAGAAGGAGAGAGCAGAGGCTGAGGGAAATGGAGGGATGTTGGTCAAAGGATATAAAGTTTCAGCTAGGCAAGAAGAGTAAGTTTTCAAGATCTATTGGACAGCGTGGTGACCACAGTTAATAATGTATTGTATATTTCAAAATTGCTAAAATAGTAGATTTTAAATGTTCTCACTACCTAAAAATGATAAGTATGTCAGATGATGAATAGCTGGATATAATCACTCCACAATGTATGCATATATCAAAACATCACATTGTACCCTATAAATATATACAATTATTATTCAATTAAAAACAAAAATTTGAATTAAAAAATAATTAAAACTTTAAGAATAAAAGACCAAATTCAATCAGCAACTTTGATGTCTGAGTTTTTCCCCTATTAGCTAATGTATACACTGTTATTTTTAATTTTATGAAAGGTCAGCTCACATATTTGAGTAGAATGTAAGAACAAAACCAAGGAAACATAAAATATAAAATAATATGCGTATCAAAGCAAAGGACAGGAAATCAACTGAAATGTAAACTCAGAAGTGAAGGAGCAATGTTGAACACTGGAGAAAGATCTATCTACTGGGTTGTTGTGCCAGTGTAAATAACATAATGTACCAATGAAGACAATGCAAGCAATGTTATACAGAGAAGAGGATTTGAATGACAAAGCAGCCTAGAAGGGGGCTTATCTGATGTGAGAGCACAAAGAAATATAGTTATTATTGAGTATGACTTGGGAGATAAATTTCGAAATAGAATTTAGAAGACCAGTGAACCCCACGTGGGTTTGATACATTTTTATGGTAAAGTTTATATTCTGAACACTAAGAAGAGGAACTAGTCCCTAAATGTACAAGAGTGAGTGTCTGTTATTAAATACAGTGGAAGTAATGACATGGTGTGGTTTCTGTGGCTTTTCTAAATGCACAGGCATGCTGGATGGCATGACAAATAGAAGATAATATGACAGGATATTAACGATAAAAAATGATCTCGATGCAGAGGAAACAAAAGCAGCTTTTTCAATCTGACAACTGACCCAAAACACCTATCATAAAGTACACACATCTTCTTAAATTAGAAAAAAATAAAATATGTATTGCTTTCAGCTGTCATCATAGTCATTCTGTATGAAATGGAAACATTTAAAAGGGACAGAAAGAAGAACAGTGGCTCGGAAAAATGGATATGGTTTTGTATAATCAAAAGCAGCTCCTAATAGAGATGATTTTTGCTTTTCTACAAGAAATCTGTGCTACAGAACAAAATGCCTGGAACACGATAATGTTCAATAAATGTTGACTGAATGAAAAAATGTAACCTTACAAAATGCTAACCAAAATCAAACCATACTATTGCTTTTGGAGAACGAACTCAGAAGATAACTGAAAACTTTGTTGGTAAAACTTAAGTTTGGTTGCCCAGTTCTATGATTTCATGCAAAATATTAACTTACCTATTTATTTGCAGAATTTATATCCTACCACAAAGCTAAATCATTAAATGACACTGTCTGAACAATGTAAACATCATATATATTAAAAAATTAACATATGTGATAAAGTAGGTAAGTTTATTTTGTTTAACACTCTATTTTTTCCAAAGACCTCAAATAAAAATGAAAATAACATAATGGCTGTTATTTTAGAAATGTCAATGAATCTATGAATACAACATTGAAGTCTTTTCTTGCATATCCAACACAAGAAAGACAAAGGAATAACTCTCAAGAAATTTTAATTTAATCAAACCTGAGGGGATAATTTCAGATTTAATAAAATTGCTACCATGTGATAGTTATCTGTAACAAAGCAATCAGGCACAAAATACCTGTTTTATAAGTCGTTTGAAAGGTATTTCATTTCCATTAGTCTTAACTGTGTGCATTTACATAATGGCACTGTTTTCTGCCTCTAAGTTTTCAGTAAATATGTGTGGTTGATAATATTCAGTCATCTTGGACTCCAACTCACCTCTTTGAAACATGTGGATGTCTAAAAAAATCAAATGGTATTAGTGGCTCCAAAAGAAACTGAAAAAAAAAAAATAATAGTGTGTGTATTTCTTGGGGAAAAAGTGAAAGTAAAATGGAAATTAAGCACTGTTGCTGTGTACCTATTAGTTTTCCATAATTGGTCACACAAATGAATACAGTTCTTTTAACTTACAAAATCATTCAAGAAAGCTAATGCAGTAATTACCATGCAAGTTACCTAGGGAATCTAAGACTAATTACTGAAGCACAAAGATCTTCTGCTGGGATAAAACCTGTTTGCCAGAAGTTTCTAGAGCTTTACAAAGGAGGGCAGAACAGGGGGTGTCTCATATCACGTTTAATTTAAATTTAAGCATCTCTATGTTATTCTCAAATATCTGAGTTTCATGCTCAAGCAAATGATTATCCATCAGTTTCAAAATCAAGAGAGTGAGAATGTGAAAAACAATAATTTCATAGGCTTAAATCCAGGTAGATTTTCCACAAATTATTCTATGTATTAGCTTGTGCTTAGGAAAAAAAAATAAACTCTAATGGGAGAATAAATAAATGGTTTTAAAAGCAGATAAGGCAGACACCTCAACATTGTTGACTTTGTACAACTACATGTAAATGAAATTAGATGCCAAAAAAAAAACAGGAGGCGGGACATCTTCAACTCTTACTTAAATCTCTCTTTAACTAAGTTCAACCGAAACTTAGACTGTCTGGAGGACAGGGATGGGTAAATCTCAGCCAGACAGACACCTATGCTTATGATAACCATGCCAACATGGAAGGTGAAACAAGAAGTCAAGTCCCAAAGCAAACAGAGTCTCAGGGGCTGAAAAGTCCTTAGAAATACATTAGTCCATTTGGAAGGTCCTAGACTCCTTGAGAAACTGAGGAAAGTTATGGATTCTTTCCTCAGAAACATGTTCAAAATTTCACATACAGTTTCAAGGGTTTTTGGAACCCACTGGCATAGACTTCAGATGAAGAACCCTTCCAGTTAAGCCTCTCATGCTTCCAGGTAAAGGCTAAGAGAAGCTAACTATTCAAATTCCAGGCTACAGAGTTCTCAGACCCACAATTAAGTCTGAAATAAATAAAAGCTTAGGAATCTATAAAAAGAGGATAAACTCCATCATAGCACACCTACACATACAAAATTGCTCAGAAGATATATTTGGAGAGACCCTATTTCTTGCATAAGCCAACTTTAAATTGCAGTTGCTTTACTCTGGGGGAAGAAAGTCCATTTTCTCTTAGCATTTAGATTTTTCCCAGACCAAGGAAAGGTCTTCTGTATTCACTTGTCCCCAGAGTCAGCTCAAATGCATACTGTCCAAGATGGGCTTATCTTCTCAAAAGCAATTTCCCTTTGAAACCTTTCAGTTTGTCAGTAGCACCACGATTATCTCAATCAACCAGACCCCAGATTTCTCGTTTGACTTTATTTTTCCTCTGCTTGACTTAGAGAACTGGAAAGTCAACAAGCAATTGGGTCCTATCACATCTTCAGTCATGGAGCTATTTATTGGGTAACATCTATGTGACAGGCACTTGAAATACAGAGATAAATAAGACATGCCACACCCCCAGAGAACTCATAGGCAAGTCTCACCCTTGATATTTTCATAGGTACCATTGATTTTGCAGGTGCTCACTGTCCTCTGCTCACTTTTCTTACTGCTAACTACTAACTCCTGTGGCTCCTTTAAACTACTCACTCCCTCCTAACACTCTAGCCTACTCATAACATTATGCTGACCGAAACAAAAAATTCACCTTGTAATTCCTTTGCTAGCGATATCCTTATTGGGCTCCCAGTGTCTACAGAGTGTCTGTGGACTTTACTCTGATAAGCAGAGCCCTGTGCATCATCAGACTCTCCCTTGTCTACCTAAAATTATCCCCTTTATTTCAAGCACCTTGTAGTTCGAGTTCATTGCTCCAGCCCAGCTAGCCTTGAAATTTACTGGCCTTAATTCCTGGCCCCATCACCCCAAAATTGATCTCTCCCTCCCTTTCCACCTGTAGCCACCAGACAGAGCTACAGCTCAAGTCCCATCTCTTTCCACAAAATGTTTCAAAAAATTACATCCCACAGTGATCTTGCATTAATATATCACAGTATTTGTTAAATAATTCATTCTGACATTCAATCATAAATATTCATACTTTTATTTCTTGTCTCTCAAAACTGACTATCAATTCTTTGAGGTCAGTAAGACAACCTTGTGTTTTCTTGTTTACTTTCGTGCATCCATTTATCTAATACATATTTATCGAGGCCCTATTATATGCCCAGCATCACACTGGGCACTAAAGAGGTCTACAGTGCTTTGACTTAGTAAACCCTACACAAATTTATTGGTGAATAGAATTTACCCTTTTTGCTTGCAAGGAGCATATTTATTTAATAAAAATAAGTTTTAAGCTTACTATTAGATCATTTGACTATAAGAGTCCCATAATTTTCAAATAGTCCCTAGGTGTCAACTGTTATAAGTTTCAACAATCAGGTTTCAGGTTGCAGATGGGTTTAGAATATATTCACTTGTTCATATTATTTAGAATTTAATGTAACTTTTGTAATTGTTATTAAAAAAATTACCACATTTTTAGGCTCACATTTTACTTTTCTTCAATTTGGTACAAAATGCTCTAAATAAATCAAATGAAAACAATTTAGCTATTTGACACTGATAATTACAGAGGACATATTTATGTTACCAGCTTTATACATAAGCCAGAGATGACTCAGATTTGGCCAGCGATATTAGTAAAAATTTAGGAAAGTAGATGATTTGTTATAATTTAATTGCACAGACTTCTGTTGTGGGTTTATATAATTTAGTTTACAAATATGCCCATAAAAAGAACATTATGGTATAATAAATATTCAAGTAAATAAACAAATATCATCATGCCTGTTCTCTTCAAAGACAACAAATAATAAGTATTATATCCCCAGATGTTTATTTAAATTGGCCCTGAAGAGATGGATAGGCCATTGGGTAATCATCATAGTTATGGATGCATTTTTTAATACCAAGATGGTACTATGGAAAGAATGGCTGTACTGTCCTTGGACCATCCATCTATACAGCTTTTCTGTCCATCATAATCTGCAGCAATGACTCTCATGCAGCTCTGGATTTGAAGAGACTGCTGATTTTTGATGAAGAAGAAAGAGGAAGGGGAGGAGGAGGAGAAGAAGGAGGAGGAACGAAAGAAAAAAAAAATCCCTTTACAGAGAATATATTCTAAAAATTGATCCAGACATTGCGTGTGAAAACTTGCAGAGATAACTTTAGGCTCTGAATAAAGTTACCTTCCCCCAGGAGGATTTACTTTCGTTTCTATCAGGGATCCAAGCTAAGGGCAGATCTAAATCCAACTCAGGATGGAAATGATTCAAATTTGGGCTTCAGTTCTTTTGAGCATTGACTTTTCCAGGAATTGCTGGAAGCTCTGCTCAGCTTCTCTGCCTTTCAGCCATACTTTTGCATTCATGTTCGGCAAGTTCCAGGAAAAAGCAGCCCCAAAGGTTGGGCTCCGCTCCCTTGGTTTCTCTGTTCCTCCTGATTTTAGTCCCATAAATTCTCTCTGGTTCAGGTAGCTCTCCAAGGCCCTCAAATAGGTGTAGTAGACTTTGCACTATTCTCAAGAAGCTTGGTTTCAATCAACTCAGCCAGAAGCAGAAGCTCCTCTATCTCTACTTTCATTAGTGCTCTCACTACGTGTCTATCTTTGCAGCTAATTATTGTGGACTGATCCTCAGTAGCTCAATACCTCAAACTCTCCCCCTTCCTTTTGTGCCTATTCAGCATATGTAGAAAGTTCTCTCAAAGTCTCAGTTGCCACTTCTTTAGGTTACAATTGTCTCCCGTCTCCCTGCCACCAGGATCTCTCAAATCCAGTCTGGAGTAGAGCTGTGTAGCATAAAATATCCTGGAAATGAAATAGGTAAACAGGAATCCCCTTTTCAGTCTCTCACCCTGAAATGTCAGGGAGGAAAGATGCTTAATGGTACCCTACAGGAAGTCATGCCATCCATGTGTCCACCCAGTGGCAGGAAGATATCCACTCTTAGCTTTGACCCAATCGGGAAGCTACTCTTTCACCCATCAGGGCTGACCAGTGCCCTCTGACACTGTCAGCAGAATCAAAGGCAGCCGGACCAACGATACCAGTGTATACCAACTGAAGGAGGAAAGGCAGAGCCACAGCACGATGCAGACAAGAAGGGTTACCTTCCCGCAAGAAAGAGCTCCAGGCAGCAGATATTTCTGAGAGTATGTTAGGGGAAAGCAAAGTCTCTTTAGTAAGATTTTTAAAAGATTTGATGTTTAAAGTAAACATTAAAAATATAAACAAGTAAAGAGAAAGACAGATTTGGCACAGGACAAAGACAGTGTGGGATACATAGCAAAGAATAACAATGTGAGCGAAAAAAAAAAATCCCCCAAAACAAAAAATGAAAGCCAACAAATAAAAAACAGAGCAACCTAGACCAAGAAAGCATAGAGACAACTGACCTAGCTCTATGGTATATAGAGGGATTTCTGGGGGAGCTGCCAGATAAGTATCAATGCTCCCCCGCATCATATTGTTTTAGCAAAATTTATTTCTGTCTAGACGGGCTTCAAGTTCTCCAGGAATGATGGACAGCTCTAGAATGGCCAACTGAGAACCTGGTTTTGCCAGGTTGATGTCTTCTCCCTAGGTTATTATTACAACAACTCATGTCCCTGAATGTCACTTGTGTTAAAAAAAGCTAATGAGGAAAAACTAGGAGAGAACATGCAGAAAAACAAAACAGTTTTGATTCTAAAGTGATGGGATTATAGATTATGTTTTCCAAGCATTCCCTAATGCTATTACCTTGTATTTACAAAATAAATAAATAAATGCTAAATATAAAATGGTAGAAAGAAGAGACATCTTCTAAAATGTGACAAAAGACATAATAAAAAACCTTCTTTTGAATGTGGGATTTTTGTAATTAGTTCCAGTAACATAATTACAAATTTCTGTATGAAAGATGGGGACATAGCGCCATGTGCCTCTTGAGAGGGTCTTAGAATTCAATCATCTTGATTGCCGGCTAGTCAGTTCTACTTTTCCTTTTAACAACATGTTGCCTATTTTCCCAAAAAGCAAATGAACAAAACATTTTTAAATTTCATATTATTTATAAAAAAAAATTTTTACCTAAAATTTGCATATTCTTCTGCTTGTCGTTTCCATGGACAGCTCTGTATATTTGCGATAATGTGAAGGTAGTCATTTTCTGAATACCTAAAAGTTAAATGTCAATGGAATTAGAAAATAACGATCTCACATATAAGTCTTCTAGGAGGATTATTTTTATAATCTACTCATTTTAGTCCTCTAAATCTCTTCTGAAATAAGGTGAAGTAGACACAATTAAAATCATATTCATTTCAAAATACCCAGGAAAATACAATTTGCAAATAATTATGTTGTTGGTTTAGGTATGTATAATTTGCACATATCATAAGCCAAGTACAGTATTAAAACCATGACAGCATACCAACTCACATATGTATCTTATGGGCATTTCACCTTAGCTTTAACTCCTTGACTAATAAATATGTGCTTTATAGATGTTTATCATAAATACACAGTCACTTTTTTCAGACTCTAAGTTCACAGATTTACCTTGAGATGTACAGATAAAATGTCCACAAAATAACCATCTTAAGTGGTAATTTTGAACAGTACATAAAAAACCAGATTGAGGTCCTGTTCAGTGCTTCTCAAATCGTACCTCTGTGACTATAAATTTTTATATCAATATACACTTCTCTTAGCCCTTCAGTGCCCAATAGATCTCCTTCTATGTGAAACTTCATCATTAAGTATTAATTCCTTAAGCACAGAATACACTCGGTCTTCAAGCATTCTCATTTGAAATGCAAATATCCCTTTGAATGAGAAAACCTTTACATTTTCTTTCAATTAATATCTTAGTCATTAGTTGCCAGCTATTAGAGATTAAGGCTCTACCACAATGACAGAGTATACACTGGTGAAGGGATAGGGGAGGGAGCGGGCAATGAGCTTTGTCAGGAAAAATTATACCCCTACCCACATGCGGTACAATGCAGATTCTCCCAAGTTCATTTCCGAAGGGCAGTGTTTCTTACAGGCAGGGAATGTAGTCAACCAAGCAACACCTTTGCCCACGAAATCTACCTTCCTCTTGGGTTTCTCTTCCTTCGATGATTCTACCAACATGAGTCAAAAAACACATCAGGGGTTGCCTGGGATGGGGTTAACATGTGGGTTTGTGTGAGGGAGACAGATGGATTACAAAAGAGCATGAAAGAACTTTTGAGGGTGAGGGACATGTTCATAATCTTGATTATAGTGATGGGGTGTGTGTGTGTGTGTGTGCGTGTGTGTGTGTGTATTAAGACTTTTCAAATTGTACAGTTAAATTGGAGTTTATGGAACATCACTCACTCCTCAAAAGGAACTTTAAAAAATGTTCATTATTGGACTAAACATTATATTTTCCATGATGGTATAACTATGATAATATGCACCATATATCAGCCATTATTAAAGAGCAAATATCCAAAATTTGAAATTCGATTTACTGTGAACTTAGAGTACATTTAAATTGGTAATGCTTTTTAAAGAGTTCCTTGGATAGCTAATAAGTTGTTACTTTCTGTGACCTATCAGAGTGCTTTGACCAATATTTCTATACTAGCCTTTCTCACACTGAATTTAATTATGAGTTTACATGTTGGTTTTTCACTGTCTCTCTTCCCCTTAGGACATTGAGGACAGACCATTTCCAGTCATGCCATCCCTAGGATATACTGATTGTTCTTGTTAACTGAGGAAATGCATATTTAAATATAAATATGAAGTATAATGAGGCCATAAACTACTCTGAATAAACTCAAAGCAACATTTCCTTATTTCATGGATTATGGCTTCTACGTAATAACTTTCCCCAGTACTGACTTTCACTGACTTTTCCTGTCCACAAATCTTCCTGTATGAAAGTCCAGCCCTCCTTCAATGTATTGCCTGAAAATTCTCACATGAGAGCTCAATAGCTCGTCAACTCTGTCAGTTCACCAACTCATCCTTCCTAATTTCCCATTTCTTAGCATGAAAGGGGGCATGACTATATGTGTGTGCCCTGTTAAACTTTTATACTTTTTGTCATGAGTAACCCCATAATGTGTCTATCTTCTTCTTTAAACTCCCTCAGTAATAATCAATGTAGAATTTGCTATAGAGTTCACACAGGAAACAGAGGAAGGGGTTATGTTGCTGCATAGTAGATGTCTAACCTCTTCAACTTAAAAACAAAGCGTTCAGTGAAGCCCTTTCTCTTTCTGGTTGACTCTTGGACTTGGGAGTAATCTCCATTCTCAACCCTTTTTGTTGGCATAGGAAGGGTGTGGAGATTCTCTCTTCCCTTCCTCTATACTTTCTCTCCTTAGTATGCTAGAGCTGGCTTCACCCAAGCTCATGGGAGTTGACTGTTAAATTTTCAGGAATGTTGTGAACAAGTTGTTAAGCCACTGGTAGCTTTGAAATGGGAGTGTTTACACTGTAGGAACTGGCAAATGTGACACATCAGGGCTCTCTGTCTCCCCTCTCCACCCAAGCTAGTCGTTAAACATGAACGAGTTCACCACTGTTCCTATACTTCTCCATCACAACTGTGCAACCTGTTGGCCTGATTCCTACCCATTCACTATCCCCATAGTTTGAGCCTCACTGAGGCCTGCCAAGAAGGCCAAGTAAGACTTTGCTGCCACACCTAACTCATCAAGCAAGACTGATCCAGAGTGGTCCAAAACCTGGGTTAAACAAAACTATCATAGAAGATCCAGAGAGCAATTACTGTTTAATTGGGAAATTAATGGTGACTTTATTTTTGACCAAGATGTTGTGCAATTGCTCGAGTACATTCTACTTTTACTTTAGCTTCCTTGAAAAGCAGAGTTTACGCCATTTTGAAATCATTCTTGGCTGTATATTAAGCTTAGCCTGGAACATTAAAATTGCCATCCATTGCCAATTAGAATAAAAGTCCATTGTAAAATATATATAGTATTTAAAGCATTTTATTTTAAACTTCTCCCAATAAATTATAGCTGGCCCCAATTTAATTTAATATTGAAAGATGCCAATCACAATGTTTCTAATCCTACCAGTGAGTTACCTGTATAAAATGGCTTTTGACTTTATAGTCACTGATATGTAAAACCAAGTGAACAATCATAGCAAACCTATCTATTACATAATAAAAGAAGAGCTACTTCTGGCCATTTTACAATCAGAAGACAGTACTCTAGCTACTTATTCCCTGAAATTACTGTGTTCAAAGAATTATTTTTATGTCCAGTCCAGAAATGAAGCATGATCTTCTAATGTTATAAAGGTGAAGGCTAAAGAATATGGGATATAAAAAGGATTTTTCCCATAAATCCTTGCCCTTTTCTACTGAAAAATAAATCAAAAATTTTTCGATTTTTTCGAAAATTAAGATTGCCAGAGTACCATCATGATTATAATGTGGGAGCATGGTTGCAGCAGAAAACCATTTCAGAAGGAAAAACCACATGTGTGCTCCAAGTGTCGGCCAATTTGAGGAATAAATGTGTCTCTACAAAAGCTGCTTGTTAAGTCCAATGTTCTAAATCTTATCAGACTTTCTGCACACTTACATGTGTCGTTGGTTTTCAGTTTACAAAGCACAAAATCTTGGGAGGCAACTCTGCTTATGACATTACTTTCATTTTTCTGGATGATAAAACTAAAAGTTCTGGGAAGATAAACAGCTTTTTCAATATTGCATTTTAAGTGGATGAGCTAAGAATTAAACTCATATCTTTTGATTCACATTCTGCCTCTTTCCAATATATCATGCTGCATCTCATCTATTTTCATAATGAAACTGAAAATTAATCCCATCAGAAACATTTTCTGGTCCCAAGATGTACAATAAATCACACTGAATAATGCAGCAAGTTATGTTCAAAAGAATAAATAATGTCTATTTAAATCATTAATTATTAGTAATTCTCAAAATGAGACACAAATTATAAATAACATACTAAATGATAATAAATGGCATGTTAAAATTTTAAATACTTTTCTGGAAATGTCTCTTTGAAGATGAAGATCCTCATGCTGTGACTAGTTTTATCGCAATTAAGATATAAATAGGGCCTTTTAAGTGCTATAATTTATAGTTAATTAATTTAATCATTAAATATTTACAGTAGTTCTCCTTTTATCCGTGGTTTCATTTTTTTAGTTTCCGTTACCAGTGGTGAGCCATGGTCCAAAAATATTAAATGAAAAATCCAGAAATAAACATTCCATAAGTTTTAAATTGTGCGCTGTTCCGAGCAGCATGATGAAATCTCACATCGTCTCACTCCACCTTGCCAAGGATGTGAGTCACCCCTTTGTCCAGCATATCCACATTTTCTACTACCCACTTATTAGTCTCTTAGTAGCCATCTCAGTTATCAGATCGAAAAAACAGTGTATAGATAGGGATTTGTACTATCCATGGTTTCAGGCATCCACTGGGGGTCTTGAAACATATCCCCTATGGATAAGGTGGGACTACTGCATTGGGTGCTTATTAGGTGCCTAATGGTTATCTTGCGGATATTTATTTATTAGGCCCATTTAAGCAGCCGAGATACTGATGTAGTTTCCTATAATATCTCTTCACGGTGAAAGCCAATCTTTTCTTATTCATTTAGAAGGGTGGGAACAATCCAGTCATATTAACTCAATAGTTTTCTGAGTGATTCTCTGTATAGATCAAAAAGTCTTTTGCAGCTAGTTTCCACCAATCCCCTGAAGAGCTTAGCTCTAGGTGAAAATAAAATCTGCAAATGCATACAGTGCTACAAGATTTTCAGTGAACACAGCCAATCATTTCCACTGGGTAAAACTTTTTAAAGGAATGGCTAATGAGCGGATGAAAGCTAAACAAAGAGAAGAGTGTGGCAGGTAGACTGAGTTGAACTATGCAGTAGTACCAACATTTCATCCACTAAAAGTAGAAGACTTTACATTGTTTTCAACTGTGCGTGATGGTAACTTCTAATTACAATGCCATGAGTATTGTCAATTAGCATGGGAGAAAGGGATCTGAAACATTTATTTTCTCCTTATCTTTTAATGTTCCTCAGATAAGTTAAATAAATATTATAAAGCAACTTCAGAGATTAACTCCAGAAGACGCCAATAATACTTCTTCCCAGCCTCAATGAAATCTCCAAAATGCTATACTATATTATTTGAAAAAGCCAAGCATCGATTTTAAAAAGTGGGGGGATACTTTCTCTATCCTAGAAAAATTAACTTTGAGGTATTGGTATTAACTATATACTAAAGTATATTAACTATATACTGCTGTGATCAGTGACTAATCTTAGCCAATCAAGAGGAAATGGTGCATCTACACTATTTATGAAGCGATGGATGTGGTACAAGAAAAGCTACACAGATTGGTGGTGCACACTAGGGCTGACAACATGGTATAGTAGGAGAGCTGTTACCACCCCAAGTCTGCACGTGACCCAGAAAGAGCTGTAGTTACAGGTGAAGAGGAGGGCTGCTGGGCAGGGGCTGTGGTCTTTGGTAGAAGACGCAGTCATCCCTAACCCCAGCCCCCAGAGAGGATCCAGAGGGATAAATCCCCCAAACTCTCACTCATCCCATCTTCTACTCTCCTGCCAATGACTCTCAAAGGCTGAGCCTAACCAGAAGCCAAAGGGTAAGAGTGTCCAACTAATGTAGTCCAAGGAAGTCAACCTCCAGGAGCACAGGGCAAGGAGGAAAAGAGTGGGCAATAGATGTCGATGGTCAGCTAAGAATACATGGCACAAATGGAAATCTATTTGTGACGCTATTTCTCAGCATTATTTTGGGGTAACTCAATTTTACGTCAGTGGACTAGTTTGATGCAATGCCCAAATCAAGCAGTACCTTGCAGCAAAACACACAATATAACTTTCAGTATCTTCAAGCTTCTTTCTCACAAATATCTGCAACATGCAAGTACAATGCCAGGACAGAAAGAATGAATAAACAAAGAATGAATCATATATTTAAGATTTTCATATTTCTTTTTGCAATATGATCACTATAACATGTCTAGAGCTGAAAAAACGATGACCTACTTTTCAAGTTTATAAAAGAGATCTCCAGACATATAAGAGGATATCTAGAGGTGAAAGTGACAATTTAGTGATCTCATACCATCGATTTTTATAAATAAGATCCTCTATATCGCAAAGAATATGAAATAACCAATAAATTTAGTATTTCTCCATTTCTTGAAGAGTAACATTATAGAGAGTGAGTAACAACAGCGAAGGAGTAAATAAGGAGAGAACACCTGCTAAGATTTTTAAGCCACACATTAGTGGCTACTAACCCTTTTCCTTTTCAATTCTCCTGACTCACATAAACAGAGCTGATCCTTCCCTCCTAACTCTCCTTTGCACCATTCCTATATCTATTGTATATCCCCACTGCACTTATCTTCTTATTTTCATGTATTTATTAAACAAATATTTATTGAATCTTCTAATTTTTATTTTCAAATTATTCCTCTCTTTATTTCTGTCTGTTCCAGCTATTTTGGTACTCGGGTATTAGATGCATACATGTTTATAATTGTTAGGTATTGCTGATAGATTGACATTTTATCATGATAAAATCTCCCTCTTTATCCCTTAACATTTTTTGTTTTAAAAGTCTATTTTGTCTGACACCAGTATATCCACTCCAGCTTTCTTGTGATTGCTGTTTGCATCATGTATCTTTTCCCATCCTTTTATTTTTGATCTATTGTATCTGTCAGTCTAAGTATGTCTTCTATAAATGGCATAGAGTTGGATACATGTTTTTAATCTAGTCTGACAATCCCTGCCATTGATTGGATGATTTAATCCATTTACATTTAATGTTATTATTAATGTAGTTAGATTTATGTCTGTTATTTTACTTTTTGTTGCTATATGTTTCATGCTCTTTTTCTGTTCCTCCATTTCTCTTTTATAGTTTCCTTTTGTCTTAAGTAGATATTCTCTAATATCATATTTTATGTCTTCAACAATTTTAAACTATATCTAAGTGTTTGTTCCAGGATTTACCATATACATCTTAACTTCTCAGAATCAGCTTCAAATTTCTACTAGCTTAACTGCAGTATTATATAGAAACATTACTCCTATGTAGCTCTATTCCCTTCTTTCCATTTTTATATTATTTTTATACCTATTACACCCATATTACACTTTTTCTTTTTCTTTTTCAAGACAGAGGCTCACTCTGTTGCCCAGGCTGGAGTGCAGTGGTGCAATCATAGCTCCCTGTAGCCTCAAATCCCTGGGCTCAAGTGATCCTCCTGCCTCAGCCTCCTTAGTAGCTGGGGCTACAGGCACACACCACCATGCTTGACTATTTTGTGTGCATGTGTGTGTGTGTATGTGCAGAGACGGGGTCTCGCCATGTTACCCAGGCTGGTCTCAAACTCCTGGGCTCAAGTGATCTTCCCACCCTGGCCTCCCAAAGTGCTGGGATTATAGAGATGAGCCACCATGCCCAGTCTATAATATTACACCTAATAATGTCTTCATTGCTTTGCCCCTTATGCAAGAGTTCTAAATCTGTTCTCAACCACACATACTTAGAGAAAGCTCCCCAAGGAATCCGATGCATCCCCTAGGTTGAAAATAACTCTCCTTGTGCATGTCATAGTACTGGGCATATAGTAGTTGCTATGTGTTTCTAAAATTAAAATTTAATATATGACCAGATCATAAAAATGCCCAAAGCTTTCAGATAGCAATTTTGAACTATGACAATAACTAGCCATCAGCCATGATTTCTTACCAAGAGAAGTCGTACTGATCACCCAAGCTGCAATTAGGGTAAGTAACTGCTATGCAGGATAATGCTACCAAAGTATACTTACATTATAGAAGCTTAAGTAAAATACGTAACAAAAAGTGAGGAGCGTGTATTTTGAAGATGGATCACTTTTGCATAGTTTCACATTATAAAATCAAATGCCTTTCTCTTTTTAAATTGCAATTTACAATTCTGCTCTCATTAAAAGTGGTACCGTGGAGTAGTGAAAAGAGAACAACAATCAGAATTTCACCCAAATCCTGGCTCTTCTATTTGTAATTGTCTGATGTTCTGTTAGCCATTGAAACCCTCATAGCTCATTTGTTTCACTTGTGGAATTAAAACAATAAAACGTACTCTGAAGAAACATTGCAAGGACTATAGATGCATTTAAATTACCTGGAAGATAGTAGGCCCACAAAAATGGTATTTGTCACCATTGCTATTGATAATTATGGTAATAATAATTATTGTCATCAGGACAAAAATATAATAAGGGAAAAGATATCGAATTGAGTAATGACTTAGCTATCTATGACTATGTAAGAAATTACTCCAAAACTTCGTGGCTTTAAAACAACAGCAAACATTTATTATCGCACAGAACTCACAAAGTCTTTTGTGACTTTGGCTTGAAAATCACACAATTTTATTTCTGCAACATCCTATTGGTTATACAGGGCTGCCGTACTTCAGGGCGGCACGGTCCATATAAGCATGTAAACACCAGGAAGAGAGGATTTTTGGAGCCACCTTGGAAGTCTGGCTGCTACAAATAGTAAATAAACTATCCCTCTATCATTGCCTGTTATATTTGAAGACAGTAAAAACAGTAACCTATTTTCTTTCAATCTCTGCACCATTTCTAAAATTGGAAATAATTTCAACTATTTCTCAATGACTTTCAATAGAGTTGAATATTTTCATTGTCATGGTCTTCCCATTAAAGGTTTCATTCAAATGACAGTTATTTGAGGAAGTACGATGAAGCCATTCAATGTGAATACATAATCAACATTGCAGTCTAGCTAGAAAGCCAGTGTTTCAATTTGCCTCTGCAGGAAAATTCAGTTTTGTTTCCACTGACAAACACTTGTAATAAAATAATATACTATTTCAATCTTCAGCATTGTAAAAATGATAGCAAGGAACTCTTACCAAGTATTAATTAAGGAGTTCAGATATGGATGATGCTGGTTATCTTTCAACATCAACAACTATAAACACACACACACACACGCAGGGGAAAAATAAAATAGCTTTTATTTCTCATCCTTCCACTGACAGCTTGCCTGACTTTAAACAAGCCATAATCCCATTTTTCATCTTTACACTCAGGGAATTAGATCTTTTTTTAAAAAAAAGTAACACATGTAGGTATATAAGGAAAGAAGCAGAAAAAATATGAAAAAAAGAAAAAAGTAATACATGTTTATAGTAGAAATAAAAATAACATGGATTAGATGAATTTAAGAAACTATTCCTTCAAGCTCTTAAATTGTGATTCTTTATTTTTCATATACTTTTTGAAGTACAGAATGTTAAAACACCTTTTGATAGATTTGGCATAACTTTTGTTTGGTGTAAATGCAAAACTTTTCAGATATCTCTGTCATGCCCTCAATATTAGCTCATCTGCCCCCTCCACTTAAAATTTTATATCAGCAAACCCAGCCATTGCTCTGGTTACCAGGAGAAATTTCCTAACATATTAAGAATGGAGCATGTTGGTATGAATGGTTGTTGACTCTTAACTTCTTATATTCTGACCTATTCATCCCCATCCATGAAAGAAAAAAAGAGCTAGATTTTGGAGCTCTTAAAAGCTGACCACAAAAGGCAGGTTAAAACGTCAGAGATGAGTAGCCAGACAAAAGTGTGCATATCACTTTAAAAAGCAATTAAAGAACCATAGATTTAAAGCTGAATAGAAACAAATCATACGTTATCCCAGGCTAAGAAAATCTTGTATATGACCAAAAATCTTTCTTCCTGACAGACAACTTGAAACTTAGAATACTTGTTTTGTTAGCAGGCTGCCAAGTGATAGGTTCATATTTGGGTTTTTTGAAGTTTGATCGACTATAATTTATGCCTCCCCTTTCAAGCAGCAATTCAGGTCATGCTGTTCTCTCCAGGATAAAAGAATATTTAGGGCCAGTCTTCAATTCACTTTGTGTTTCACTCTGCAAAACGACAGCTATGAACTAACATCTTTGTGCCACTCCATGAAGAAGATATCTTTCAGAGACTTCTATTTTTCTCAGTAATTTTAAACGGTGCTGCTTGAAACAGCTCATCAAACATACACACCCACCAGATAGCAGGTGGTATAAGCCACGCCTAGTCTGTGCAAGGTGGATATTCCAAATCGTAATTCTGAACATTTGTATCTTACTACCCGCAAAAGCTATCCGACTACAAGTGAGCCTTCCATGCCTTAGTGATCATGCAGGCAGTTATAGGGCAGGGGTTTGCATCCTGTTCCTGAGACGACTTCTCCATCTCTCACTGGAGACACTATTTAAACTGCTGAGGTGTTCAAAAGATGTACAGGATTGCTGTTGTTTGGAAACATGTTTCTTTTCAAGAGCTCTCAGAATGATCAGAATGGCAGAGTTATTGAATACACATGTGGTGGAGATGTCTGGCTGATGACCCCTGATCGGTGATCCCTTTCCATAGTGCAAAGTTGCTGCAGCTGCCCCGACAGGCACTGCATTTCCCACACCAACTCAACTTACATTCTATTGGCCAAAAACAGTCACATGACCCCCAACGGGCCAGTCCCAGGCAGTGGGATGTGAGTGGAAGTGATATGCATCCCCTCTAGACTGTGCGTAGGACAGGCTTTCTCTTTAGTATCTTCCCTTTCAGCAGCAAGTCTGGGGACCATCCACTGAAGATGACTGTATTCTAAGATAAAAAGAGCCAGAATCCCAAATACTTGGGGGAGAGCCACACAGGAGAGTTGCCTGATCAAGAAGGAACATTGAACGTTGCATGACAGAGGGTAAAATTTTATGTTAAGACCTGAGTGTTGGGAGCTTTTGTTAGAGCAGTTCATCTACTCTGATCGAATGGTGGAAACTGAACAAATATAACAAGTATATTTTCTGGGGATCCAGGATTCTTGGGAAAATAAAAGAAGAGCACAAGGAAGAGAAGGCTCAGCTGCAAAGGCAGAAAAACCCAAGAGGAGGAAATAAGTTCATTTCCTGGGTCAGCACCTCTGAAGTGTCTGTTCTTAGAAAAATCATTTCATTTGTCTGAAGCAATGAGGACTCCAAGGGACAGCTTGGAAATCCATATAGCCATTTTTCTAAAAACATAAGCAGAGAAGATTACAAATAATAAGTTTGCCTTACTGAAAAATGAGCAACCTGGCAGTGATAAGATGGCTCGATAGCATTTTTCATATAGTCTACTATTTTATCTGAGAGACAACCCACTGAAAACGGAGAAGAGACACAAAGAAATATTCAGAGGAAAGGATGAAGTAGAAAAAAAGAAAACAGAAAACTACAGAATTAAAGCAAGAGAGAGTCACAGCAGTTAAAATTGGTTTCAAAAAGGAGTTGAGGTTTATGGCTGTGTGGATAATTTTCAAGACCCAGGTCCAGAAAATACACTGTTTATTTATTCACCAAATATTTACTGAGTACAACTATGTGCTGGGCCCCTGTGACAGGGACCAGGGGACAGAGGTGTGAACAAGACACTGTCCCACCCTCTATGGAGCTCAACATCTTAAACAGAGAATAAAGAATTGTGACACATAATATCCTATCACATGGGTTCTCCTAATGGCAACTGCCTAATTTTCTATTATTCAAAAAGTATAGTCAAGACCAGGGGAGAAAAGAACGCTATTTCCCTCCCAGCATAACTCTGTCTTCTAAATTCTATTTTAGCAACCCGAAAGGGACAAATTGGCTGAAGAAAGAGAAAAGTCTTTAACAGACCATGACAAAAATAGGGCTAGATAATTATTTCTAAGGAAATGAAATTACTTTTTTATCGCCATACACTGAATGGCTTTCCTTATTGTCCTCTGTATGTCTGCAATAGCACTAGTTGCAGAACGCACAATTCCTGGCCATAGACAATGCAATCGCAAAAATTAGTCTCTTGTGTGCAAAATAACACTTTCATAACAACGGGCAATTCGTGCCTGCTCTCTCTAGACCTTTGCCGAACAGATACCAGCGCAGGCTAATTATATGAGCTTGCTGAAAATTGTGTGCGTAATGGAAAAGCATCCCCCCCGAAGAAGAGCGGAGAAAAGGTCTTAGCACCAAATACAAAACAACAGGAAAAAGTGAGAGGGCAAACAGGAGAGCACATGCACGGGCATTCTCATTAGCTGGCTGCAGTTTACCACTTCTCTTGATGCAAATCAAAGAGCTGCAAATTCTCTGCCTTGAAAAAGACTCCTTCTATGGTCAGACCATGTCCCCCTTCTGCTGACTCAAGTACTTTGTAACAACATACAGATACTGATCATCCTTACGTGGAGGACTCTGGTCACTTTGGGAAGCAAAAATGGTTAATGTCAGAGAGAGTTATCTGGGGAAGCAAGGATCCATTTTTCCCATTCTACTTTGCATGTGTCACTGTGCCACATATCTGACACATGAAGCCTACTGCGAGAGGTGTGGTATTCGAGTCTCTCAGGACAAGTTTCAGGAAGAATCTTGTAAACGCCCACACAGTCAACAAATGACACACAACACAACAGTTCCGACGCGATCAATGGTGTGTAGCGCCATCATCCCAAACTTCAGTGAATTTATCACACATTTGTACAAGTGTTTCATTCCAAACCAATCTGTAGCAACCCAGGGTCCTCATGGGAATAGTGACCCACTCAAATTGTGGAACTTAAGATGGGCTTAAAGAAGGGACTTTTCCCAAAGGTCTGGGCAGGATATAGGGAAATCCAAGTACAATACTAGGGGACTATTAACAGTTTATCCCTAAGTTGAAGGATCCAGTGGAGGGAACAGAGAGGGGGCCAGGGGGGAGGGACGGGGGGGGGAGAGAGAGAGAGAGAGACCTAACGCAAGTTCTCTTCTTCATTCCAGGATCAGCGATGCAGTGCCCTCCTCAGTCAAGGATGCATTAACCTGCGATAACACCACAAGGAGAGAGTTTCTTTTCCTTCCTCCCACTTCCTGGTCTCTTTCCCATGCTCCATCCTTGGTCAAATCTAAAGGAAGACTAGATGGCAAAAGAGCCCAGAACCTACTGATGAAGTTCGTGTAGTTCAACCTCCTTGGGCAAAGGCAGACCAAGACTAAGCAGCACTAGGAGACTCTGAAGGGTGGGAAGTGAACCCGGTGGGGCAGACAGAAGACACACAGCACCGTGGAGTCCTCTAGCAAGCTCAGGGCCCATCACTTGGAATTTAAGGAAAAAAAACAAAAATTTTAATAGAACTATCTTTCTGTAAGAAACTGAGCTAACAGACAGGACTGGACTATCAAACCAGATTGACTCAAATCAGAATTCTGACCCACTATGAAGCTTTCCTAATAATTTCAAGGACCCGAGCAAGTCGAGAGGCTCAGACCAAGAGGAGACAGGCCTGGGACAGGAAGCATGGCAGCCCTGATCCTGTCCTCTCACACTGGACATGGCCTAGAATAGTAAGTGGGGTCTCTGCATGAGGTCTGTGGGCTTCCTCACAGAGCAGGAACATTTAAATTATGAAACGTTTCTCTTTTATACCCAGGGAGCTGCACAGCCCACATGCTGTTCTCCAGGGAGCCCTGCCTCCTGGCTCCTGGGTTCCATTTACTGGAAGTATTATAATACAGCCTTAGCCAGGGATTAGCCTCCTGCGGATGCTCAATGGATACAGTCTCTTCCTCCAAGCAAATCTCAGTCCATCTACCCCAAGGTGCAGTTGAGAGGCAGGTTAGGCCAGGTTACCTGCCTTGCTTTCTTTAACCCCAGGTCAACTTCCCACACCCCCAGGGAAGGGAGGGAATGAATTATAGGCAGCTGCTTTAACTCCTTGCTCCCACAAACGTTGTTTTTAACATTAAAAGAGAAAGGGAGGGGTGTGTGTGCATGAGAGAGAGAAGGCGAGAGAGAGAGAGAGAGAGAGAGAGAGAGGGTGAGAGAGAGAGAGAGAGACAGAGAGAGAGAGAAAGAGAATGATAGATTATTAGGAAGAGAAAGGGAAAAAATATGAAGGCTGGAACACCACCGGGTCTTCCTTATACAGGATTGGCATGAGGAAATCTCTTCCTTATATAGGATTGGCATGAGCAATATCTCTTACTCTGAACAATCTTCAAACTTTGTCAGGCAAAGGCACAGTGAAATGGAACACAGATTATGGGCAGATAACAGACATCACCACATGCCCTCACTCCCTTGCACATCACTTGTCCCACACCCTTAGACTTGTACTCCTTCTGGGTACAACCAAAATGGTGCTTCTCCCATCAGAATCTCAGGCCTCCAGTGCCTCTTCCCTGCTTGAACCATGGGGCTTCTAGACTTCCTTTGCCCCAGGTTGAAGGAGATGATGTAGTGAACTCTCCAAAATATAGGATTGTGGCCCGGTGCAGTGGCTCACGCCTGTAATCCTAGCACTCTGGGAGGCAGAGGTAGAAGGATTGCTTGAGGTCAGGAGTTTGAGACCAGCCTGAGCAAGAACAAGACCCCATCTCTATTAAAAATAGAAAAAAAATTATCCCGTCTTTACTAAAAATAGAAAAAAATTAGCCGGGCAGGGTTACGGGTGTCTGTAGTCCCAGCTACCTGAGAGGCTGAGGCAGCAGGCTTGAGCCCAGGAGTTTGAGGTTGCTGTGAGCTAGGCTGACAGCACAGCACTCTAGCCTGGGTGGCAGAGCGAGACTCTGTCTAAAAAAAAAAAAAAAAAAAAAAAAATATATATATGTAGGATCGTAAGCAGAGGTGGGGAAGTTGAGGAGGTCCCACAGCAGGGGCAGGGGGTAAATTTGCTAACCTGCTGACACTGTAAGCAAAATTTTATGCAACTGTGTGTTTTTCCAGCATAGTGTCCAGAACACGTATCAGATTCTCAAAAGGACTGAAGGACTATAAAAGTTGAGCCAGTAAAACTACACGATCTTTTCAACAAACGTGGATCCTGGGACAGATAAGTTGAGTCGCACTGCCAGGGTCTTACCCTGGTCCACACTTCTGGGTCTCTCATCCGTCCTCCTCACCGACAGGAGCTTCTCAGAGCCTAACATCAAGTCTGAGACTGAACACTCTTATATTCCAAATGATTTCAATGATGCTGCGAAACATTTTGCATACAAAACACATATTTTTTAAAACTAAATGAAATGGGAAGAGTAGAACTTACCCTTTTGTTTTGTTAGACAAAGACTCAATGCCATATTGCAGATTCTCGCATTTCTCTGTCAGCTGGAGTGACTTCTCATTCAGATATGTGCTGTTTCATGGAAGAGATTAAAAAAAGATTCTTTTAAAATGAGAGCTTATAAGATATTGTTAACAAAAATCAGATTTAATTGATAAAGTGTGTCCAAATGAAGTCTGATTTTCATCCCATTATTGGATTTCTCCATGGAAAAGGAAATTAATATTTTCACCTCTGACAGGTTTAAATTAAAAAAAAAAAAGCTTACACTATAAAGTCAAACAGAAAAGAACTCTCTGTTGAAGACTTCATATCCTCGGGTTTTCACATTTTGAGGTTAGTATTTACAATGACTGAATAGTTTTAATCAGTGCATAGGTATTTATTTTTAAATATTTAATTTTAAAATATGTCTTTGGTAGGAAGCAGCAGGAGATCAATAATTCTCTCCACAAAAAAAAAAAAATCATGCAAATCTGGCCTTTGATTATATAACAGCTGTGATATCAGGGCCTGGTGCTATTGTTTAATAAACTTGGAGGTGGAACGAAACCAAATCAAAAAGCAGGTTAAGCACATGGGTTATGGAGCCGGGCTGCCTAGAGAGCTGCATGGACATGGGCATGTTATTTAACAACAGGCAAAAGCTTCTGCATCTCTAAAGTGAGGGTAACAGTCCTTACCACATAGTCTTATTGTCATGGTATCCGCATGCTAAAGAAAATAATGTAAAGCTCTTGGCACCACACTTCACACACAGTAAGTGCTCAAAAATATCTGCTATCACTTTCCTTAGATTACACACACACACACACACACACACACACACACACACAAAACTCTAAGTTACTGTAAATGCATTTATTTAATCATCCTGAAGGTATCTGTTGAGAACCTAATATGGGGTCCAGGCATAGGACGCTTAGGACAGAGAGAGAGAGAACACAGACATGGTCCCTTTCCCTGGTGGAGCTTGCAGTCTCATTGGGAAGAAAGATATTTAGCAAACAAATAAGCACACAAATGAATATGGAATTATAAACTGTGACTGGTAGGGCTGAACCAGAGTGGGGGGCATAGAAGAGTCACCGGGAGATCTGTTCACTCTGAGGGGTCAGAGGAGGCCTCCGAGGGAGTATCATTTAGGTGGAGATTCCCAAGGATGATCCAAGAGAACTGGGAGGAATGTTCCAGGCAGAGGAGAAAGTGTGTGCAAAGGCCCCAGAATGGGGAGCGGTGTACAGTGTTTGAGAGACTGAAAAGATGATGGGACTATAGGCAAAGGGCAAGGTCTATGAGCTGCGGGGTGTTTGGAGGGTTTAGTAGGAGCACGCAGACCTGGAAAACCAGGTTAAGGAGTTTAAATCCAACCCCTAACAACAAGGGCGGCAACGGAAGATTTTTGGACAGGGGAGTGACGTGACGCGATGGATGTTTGAAGGGGTTCACTGACCACTTTGCAGAGAAAAGAGGAGAGATGCAGTGAGAGGGAAGAGGAAGAGTTAAAAGGTTTCTGAAGGATTCTAGGAGATGACGGCAACTTGTTTTCCTAGCCAGGATAAAATAGGCTATGATGTGACAACAAATGACACTAAACTCTCAGGTGCTTTAGAAAGCACAGGTTAGTTTCTTGCCCACGAAATGCCCCCTGTATGTCTGGATGGCCTTCTAGGATAGCCGTGTTCCATGTGGTTTAGGGATCGTGATGGTTAATTTTATGAGTCAACTTGACCAGACTAAAGTGTGCCCAGATAGCCGGTAAAACATTATTTCTGAGTGTGTCTGTGAGGATATTTCTGGAAGAGAGTAGCATTTGATTCAGTAGACTGAGCAAAGATCACCGTTACCAACATGAGTGGATGTCATACAATTCACCGAGGGCCTGAATCAAACAAAAACATGGAAGGGCGAATTCACCCTCTCTTCTGAGGCTGGGATATCCATTTTCTTTTGCACTTGGACATTTGTGCTCCTGGTTCTAGGGCCTTCGGATTCACACTGGGACTTAAACCACTGGCTCCCCTGGATCCACTAAAGGCTCTCCATGCCTTTGGGCTTGGACTGAACTACACCACCAGCTTTCCTGGGCCACCAGCTTGCAGATGGCAGATCATGTGACTTCTCATCCTCCCTAATCACATGAGTCAATCTCTCATAATGAATCTCTTTCTATGTACCCTACCAGTTCTGTTTCTCTGGAGAACTCTGACTAATATGGCATCCAGAGTGCTTTAGTGTTGTGGCACCTTCAATTCAACAACTTGTTTCCATAATTGCCCTGGCAGAAGAATTTGCTGGAAGGTCACAGCCTGTATCTGAATGTTTTAGCCCAGAAGTGAGATGTGTCATCAGCCAGAGTTGGCTACATGTGCCACCTGGTCACACAGTGGGAATCAGGAATGAGCCATCTTCCTGGGTGCCCAGAGAGGAGACATGTCACAGGTGTGCACTGGAGAGCGGGCCACACCTGTGTCCATTGGCAGGAAGAGCAGCAGACAGATTTGAGATCTACACTAGAGGTAAGACTGACAGGACTTCATAATATATTAGATGTGGGACGTGAGGGATAGGGAGGTATAAAGATAAAGATATAAACAAGGCAGATTCATAATTAATTCTCCAATATTTCTCAGAAATGCCTTCTAAAAACACTGTGTGCAGAGTACATATGGGCTCACAAAATCCCTCTTAATCCTGATACGATTTTTCTCCCTTGCCACTTCCTTCTCTCTTGTTCCATCTCCATGCCTCACCTTCTGTGCTTTCTGAATGTATTATCATACTTCCCAAGGATTTGTTTATTTCTAATTTGCCATGTATTTTATTCAGGCAGCACCGTTAATGAAGTGAATTACCAAGCTCGCAGCGCTCTGAATTTTGACGGCGTTGCCATGTTGAATTGTGAGACTGTGACAGGCAGACTGCTGTAGAACTGTGTCTCATATGCCTTTCCTTAAATCACAGAGTATCTTTCCTAATAAAAACTCAACACAGGTTTGCCCAACTAAAATCACAGAAGATATATGGGGGGAAAATGACAGTGTCTGGAATAAAACTGGAGATATCAGAATGAAGTCGTGGGAACAAAACAGGGTCTTTGGAGTCAGCAGGGTCAGCTTCTACACTCTGACCTTAGCTTTTGTGTCTCAGGGTTTCCTTTTTTAAATCTTTACCCAATAAAGTAGTTAGAGGGATAAAATGGGATATGTATAAAAACATCCAATATGCAGAAATTACTAAAGAAATGTTGTGTTCTTATTTTCCCAAAGTCATTGTTGCATTTTTTTCTCAAACCAGTCACTGCTATTATCACAGAGGTTGGAAGCTTCTCGCAACTATAGAAAGTCACTCAACGGTGAAAGGAACAGAAGGGAAGCCCTTTTAGTTTTCTTTGCTTTCTCTACCTCCCTTATTCCCTTTTCATTCAAAGAGTGTTCAGAGCTTTCTTGCTTTTTGTGTAATGTCATTGAAGCTTTCTCTGGAAAGAGGAAAAGAAGGAATCTTCTCGGTTCTGGGTGGATTCTGTGGACAGATCCAATCTGAGGGGTTGGCACCCACTGAAGATGAAGGCATTTGGTTGAGTCCTCTTTAACTTTTGATTTGGAGACATCCCTCAGAGAAGTTAAAGAAGATGGAGAGAAATTGATCACGATGAAAGCAGGAATTTCAAAGACTCTGAATCTTAAATGACGTGGCAGAACAAAGCTCCAAGAGAAGTGTGTGCTGATTTGTAACCCCAAGAATGGTGATGGGGGATGAGATTGGAATGGCCCCTCCAAAAGGACTGGATGTCAGGGAGAACTTAAAATGGTTGAGGAAGCCAGCCAGCTGCAGAGGTGAAGCCCATCACAGCTGGCTGCCTGGGAGTTTATTTTCAGGTAGAAGCCCAGGCTATGAATGGAGAGGGGCTCACCTAAGACTAACTCCAGTTGGTAGTCTGAGCGGTTGAGTCTAGGGAAAGAAAAAGAACAGGACGAGGGAGGGTTGCCAGGTAAACTCTAATCACCAAAAACCCTGGGGCAAGACTCTTGCAGATTCAAAGTAGGAATTCTGTTTCTTTCTATCAACTCTGGAACTTTCAAACATTTTTTAATTTTATTCCAATGTTCTGGTGAAAGCACTTCTTAAAAATTTCCTACCAGAATAAGCTGAAGCAAAGAAAAGGATCCGTTCATATAGGAATTGTCAAACTATACAGTTGGGACTGCCACTGAAGATACAAGTCATGGAAAGGACAGTGGTCATCCTCTTAGAGATCTCTTAGAACCTGGTGGTTCAGTTAGCACTTGAAACCTCCCAGCCCCATGAGCTGAGATGGCTTTGTCTGTCTTTCCGATGCTTCCTTAATTGCTCCATTAGAGGATCACAATCTCTCCTCACATGTTACGGTGCAAGATTGCTCGTCTGCCCCTAGGTGGCATTTGTCACATCCTTCTAGCACTCTCAATTCCCTGCTCTGTTGACATCCTGTCACAATCATCTTGCAAATATGCAGTAAGGTAGCAATATAAGCCCAGGCATAATATATTACTATACCTAACCCCTGAGGGCTGCTGGAAAAACATCACACAGGTGGGTGGGTTGATGCCTTGATAAGTTCATGGTGTCCAATTTGCAGGGCATTAAATACCTCAACAATTCTATTCCAGGCCCAGTTCCCTCCATGGCTACTCTATGCATTCACAGTTTTCCTACTGCCTTTGCCTGTTCTCTGCCCTCCTCACCGCTCATTTAATGGTCCTTCCTATTTCAGAGAATACCATGCTGCCCGGTACACATTAATCTTTACCTACAAGCTGCCCCTACTTTCTGTCTCAGAGAGAAGTGTCTCCCCCCTCTCACAAAAGGATAATCCACCTGCCATCGTATCCCTCCCTGCCTGCTCTGAGATCCAGCCTGTCCCTTGGTTCTGCTCTTTGGTAACTGCTTCCCCTCTCCCTACCAAGGTTGTCTTCTTTGCAAGCTCAATTCTCTGCCACCTCAAAATCAAAACCAAAATCTCACACTCTGCTCTGCAGCTCTATCTCTCGCCTTACTTCTCAAAGTGCAACCCATTGTTATCCTTTTTTTTTTTTTTTTACCAGCAAGTCCATGAACCCATTTTGGGAAAGCATTGCCAAATCCAAGCACTATTTCAGCATTCATACTTGACCTCCAAGAATGTCTGAACTGCTGACCACTCACTCAGCACCTGGTTTCCACCACAGTGCTCTCTCCTTGTCCTTTGACCTCTGACACTGCTCAGGGTCCTTTTTCCCCTCTGCTCCATTCTCATTTCCACTCCGTAAGGTAGGTTGTCCCGTGCGCACATTTGATCATGTCGTTTTCCTGCTCAAAGGCCTTCCATGACCCCATCACTCTTGGGATATGCTGTCCAATCCCTTATTAGCTGGACACACAAAGCCATTCACGATCTGGCCCCTGACTGTGAGTTTACTGACAGTTTGCTAACCATTAAAGGATGCAAATTCCCCTTTTTCCATTCCTCGCCAGTCTTCACAGAATGTATTTGTTTGGTACCAGCAACCAAGACTTTAGGCACATTTTCATCACTTCAGGATGTCAGGGGGAAAAAAATCTTTAATAGGATGGGGGGAAGAAATACACAAAAACGAATGTTTCTGCCATCATTATCTATGTTGCTGCTGTGCTTTTTAAAAATCTGTCTTTATAAATCATTCTTCAGTTGAAAGTGATCACTTTACAAGACTACCTGGCAAGATTTCACAGAATAGCCAGAATCTTAGAGACCTCAATGGCTACTACAAAATAATAAAAATTAAGACTCTGACAATGCAAAGAATGTTTCTTAAAGGAAATAAGTTATTCAATCCCTACGAAATAATGCCAGCAGTACTCAGTGAGCATCCACAAAGACCTCTAAAACATAGAATTAATGTCACCTTCTGAGTGTGACTTATAATTAATGCAATCACACAATCAGTCCCCTGGCTGAGGAAAACATCCCAAAGAATAATCTGCATATAGGTGATGAAGGAGTTTCAAGAACATCCAAATTCTATTTATGGTGGCCATAAAGGGGACAAAATTGGATTGTCAATTTAAACATAAAGCTTAAAACCTAATCAATTTTACTCTCTCTGAAGAAGGAAAGCTTTAGAAGACATTCCAAAAAATGAAAGGCTCAAAGAATAAGATTTTTTCCATATACTTAGAGACACTCCTTCTTCATTCCAGGGAAGGGCAGCCTGATGACCCAGGAGAACGTCCTGACTACCAGCAGAAATCCCCCTGCAGAGGGGCAAAACGGGCTGACTTGCCTCTGGGACAGAGGCCACAGTGATTACATGTGCTCTCACTTCAAGTTCCTCAAGCAAACTTCTACCCACTGCATGGTTTGATTCCTCTCTTTAATGGACTAATTAATATTCTGGTCTATAAAGCATTCTATGAGTTTGGTTAACAAAAGTCTGCCTTTGTAATTATCCATTATACCCAGGGACTGACAAAATCAAGTCTTGCTGCCTACGAAGACGAGGCGCAGATCCTGGCCTGCCTCTTTATTTAGTCATCCTTCAGATATCTGTGGAGCCGATACCAGGAACCAGAGAGAATGGTAGGTTCTGGAGCTGAAACAGTGAACAAAACAGTGTCTCTGCTGCCTTGAAGCAAACAGTCTGGTGCGAGTGGGGGGAGACAGAGAAATAAACACACAATTACCATCTAAGCTTGCAGAATGAAAGCCAGCTATTTTCTATAATCATATTAATTTCAAGAAACCATGAATTTGTGTTTTGGTGAATGTCATTTAATTCAAAATATAGGAACTGTTTTTAAAAGGACTACATAGAACTCGATTCTTTTATGTATGAACATTGCAGGCAACTTAAATTGCAAAAATTTCTGCAAATAATCTCTGCTTGCTTGGCTTTTATCTGCCTTCAGTTGCCCTTGACGAAGATTAATTAGCTAGCTCGCCACTTTTAAATCAGTTACCATAATGCATCCTTGCTCCCCTACCATTGTTGAAAGATAGTTTTCAAAAATGTAAAATCGTAACTCTCATACAGATATAAAATGAACACATGTGAAAGATTTTTATTTTACTCATAAGGAGGGAACCAGTTCAAAGGAGAATCCAAAGCTCTGCCACCTTTATATTAATAGATCAGGAATATTGATATGAGCGTGCAAATGGAGGGGTTGGGGGAGGGCCAGGAAAGTCATTAGGACTTCTACCACTTAGGACATCATTTGCATATTTATAGGCAAGAATTATTTTACATTACTATCAATTAAGTAAAACTTAGAGTTATCAGATAGCTCCCATAGGAGCAGAATCAGATATTTCAGAGGTGTGTGAGCTGAACAAGGCAAACGTATCCATTAAAACACAAACATTTCCTACAGCATTAACAATATCATTGTCCATCACTCTGGTGTTAAAGGAAGGAGTCACAGGAATGAACCTAACAGACTCTCACTTTTGCTGAATTTCAGTCCCCCTCAACCCCACAGCTTGCCCCAAAATAGGGGAACCCATGGTCCTGGCTCAGCTGAGTCCTTCGGGGCTGTCAGGAAGTATCGACTTACCTGAGCAGCCTGAAGTTAGGGTTACCAAAAGGACAAGTCTGATGTGGAGATTCATGAAAACTTAAAATCCAGATGGACAAGAGTAGGGTTCTAAATAGGAAATACCATCTTTAGGAGAGTAGAGATAAAATAGGAACAGATTGGGAACAAGTGACAAGCACTGGAGCGTCCATGTTTTATTTCACTGGTCCCGAAGTGTGAGATCCTTGAGTGTTTGAGGCAAGCTTGAAAGTGTAGTCAGGGTGGAATTTGTCCACAGTGCCCTGTTTCTAAGTCTTTTTTAACCTACCTCCAACAATATTTTATTACTCTATATGGCCAAGATTGTTTTGACCTTTCTTTAGTGTGCTTTGAATTTAAAAATCTTGAGTATATTTTTTAAGATTAATATCCACATTCCCTGATGCAAATATTCCCCTATGCCCTCTTAGTTAAGAAGGAAGGTTATCATAGCAACATATATTGGCTGGTCACTAGGTGCCAGGGACTGTTTTAAAAACTTTATATTACACATGTGCCATCTCCTTTACTCCTCACAACAGACACACGGGTTAGGTACTAGGTCTATTTTGCAGATGAGGAAAATAAGGCACTGTAAAACTAAATAACATACCCAAAGTGACTCCGCTAGTTAGAAGTAGAGTGCAGTTTTGGACCCAAATACTATGGTTTTGTGTTCTTAAGCACTACACTGTTTTACTCCCCCTTACAAGGGAAAATCTGCCCTTCGATGGAGAACTATCTCACCACCACTCCCTCCAGGTAATCAGATTCTGAGTCTATGGATGGATGCTGACAAACATTCTCTTCTTGACCAAACCACTGAAGCTCCTCTGAGCTCCTTCTCAACTAGTCCCCATCCTTGAACATATCCTCAAGAGAGCATTTTAGCAAAAATCCTACTAAGTCAGTTTAGCCACAATCTCCCTTGATACCCTTGATACCTGATCAAATTCCTCATCCCTCCCCACACCCCAGGGGATGTCCCATCACCCTGGCCCGACAACAGCAAGAATCCTATCTGGTCAGTTTAGCCAGAATTCCCCTACACCTCTGATGTTTCTGCTTAGTAATTTATGTCAACTGACTCCCTACCCGGCTCCTTAGCTATAAATCCCCAGTATTTGGGGTTGAGCCCAAGTTCTCTCCTCTGCTATAAAACCCTATCGCAGTGGTCCTACCATGACAGTCCTGAATAAACTCCACCTTACTGTTTCAACAAGTGTCATGAATAATTTTTTCCTTAACAGAGCTATTTTACAATTCTATAAATTGTAGATAACTGATATCAATGCAAAATAATTCTTGTCAGTAGGCATGCAAATGAACTGTGTCCACTGGAAAGACAATTCTCCCTGCCCCATACTGAGATTACTTTTGCCTCCATTTGCACATTCATTTCATTGTTTCTGATCTATAAAGGTGTCTGTTCCGTGGATTCTCCTTTGAACTGGTTATAACACCTTACTAGTTTCCTCATTGATGAGTTAAATAAAATCTTTTTAAAAAATGTTTATTTTAATATCTGTTATGAGAGACATGGTATTACCTTTTTATAAAAATTATCTTTTAATACTCTGAGTGAAAGTGCTAAAAATATTTTTTGTTTGTTTTAATAGATTTAGGGGAAACAATTGAATTCTGTTTCATGTATATATTGTATAGCGGTGAAGCCTGGGCTTTTGGTGTACCCATCATCTGAATAATGTGCACTGTACTCCATGGATCATTTTTCATCCCTCACCCCCTGCTATAGTCCCCCTTTGAGTCTCCAATGTCCATTATACCACTCTCTGCATTCTTACACTGCCATAGTTTAGCTCCCACTTATAAGTGAGAACATGAGACATTAATTTTTCTTTTTCTGACTTACTTCACTTAGGATAATGGCCTCTAGGTATATCCAAGTTGCTGCAAAAGAAATTATGTCTTTCTCTCTTATCACTGAGTAGTACTCCATGGTCTACATATACCACATTTTCTTAATCCACTCATTGGTTGATGGGCACTTAGGTTGACTATATATCTTTGCGATTGTGAATTTGCTATGATAAACATATGAGTGCAGATGTCTTTTTGATATAATAGTTTCTTTTCCCCTGGGTAGATACCCAGTAATGGGATTGTGGGATCAAATAGTAGATCTAGTTTTAGTTCTTTGAGAAATATTCATACTGATCTCCATAGAGGTTGTATTAATTTACATAACCAACAACAGTTAATAAGTGTCCCCTTTTCACCACATCCAGCCTAACATCTATTGTTTTTTGACTTTTTAATAATGGCCATTCTAATTGGAGTAAGATGGCATTTCATTGTGGTTTTAATTTGCATTTCTCTGATGATTAATGATGTTGAGCATGTTTTCTTACTTTTTTGGTCATTTGTACATCTTCTTTTGAAAAATGCCTGTTCATGTCATTTGCCCTCTTTTTAATGGGGTTGCTTGTTTTTTTCTTGTTGAGTTGTTTGAGTTCCTATAAATTCTGGATATTAGTCCTTTGTTGAATACATAGTTTGTGAATATCTTCTCCCATTGAAAATATTTTTTAATTAAAAAAACAAATTACACTGATGGAGAAGGTAAACTTTGGTGACAAATGAATGGATAGTTCAAATCTCTACTCTGCTACACACTTGATGTTTAACCTTAAGAAAGTTATTCAACTCTTCTATGCTTTCAGCTTCCTCCTGCAAAATGGGAATAATACTATCTCTTTGATAGATCTGATGCAAAATCGCAAAAGATAACACATGAAAAGACTCAGCACATTGATTAGAATTGAGAGCCTGCTTCATAAGCAGAATACAGGAGTATTCTTTGAAGGAAACCAGGATGTGTCCCCTCAAAATATGCCTCTTTGACACAAATATTTTTTGAGCTAAAGGCAATTAAGAAGCAGCTACAGAAAAGCTCTCTGCCTTCCCTCTGTCTGCCTAAAAGCAGGACAGAGAATTACAAAGACAAAAGGTCTTCCTATGTTCCCCTCATTTCCCTCCTGAAGACAGGATGTAAATCCTTCTTTACAACCTTTTATCAGCTCAGAGACAACGCCAGAAGAATCTATGAGCAGACTTCACTCCATTAGTTCCTCATAAATTCACCTTCCCATATTTTCCTGCTTCTAGGAGCCTGGGACTGCTTTCCCTTTGTCTTGTCACTTCTCTAAAATTTATTGTTCTTTGTTGGATATACTATGTAAGCCAGACTCCTAAGCCACTGCTTTGAGTTACTTTTCTCCCACATGATGTGAACTGCACATATTAATAGACTTGCTTGTTTTTCTCTTGTTAATCTGTCTTTTGTTGTAGGAGACTGTCCCAACTACAAATTTATGGGGGTTGAGGAAAAATTATTTTTTTTCTCCCACTCACAGTCTATACAAAAGGAGCTGTTATTGTCTTGGCAGGACTCTTGAAGCAGCGCTTCTTCTCCTTGAATCATTTGGGAAATTTATTAAAATGCAGGTTCTGAGTCAGTAGATCTGGGGTGAAACCTGATATTCTGCATTTCTACAAACTCCCAGGTGATGCTGATCCCGCTGGACAAAGAATCACACTTTGAGTAACGAGGTCTTAAAAATCTCATGGATCAAGTTCTTATGCCCTGATAGTCTTTTTCATAATAGTCTAGAGTAAGACTTCACACACGGGAGCAATAAAATAATTTGAAAACCGCAAGAGTAAAATGAGCTAAGTCACCATGTCACTAATAAGTGTTTTGTTTTGTTTTTGATTTTCAGATAAAAAGCACAAAAAGGAAATAATAGAAGAGGAGATTTATGTTTCTGTGAACAATTAACATAATTGCTTTCCTGACTCAGATGTATGGCTTGGTCTCCCTGAAGCTCTGCTACACAGAGGACAGAGTATCCTCCGCTCATCCTGGCGAAAGCCTTCAACTAGGCTCAGGATTGGATCCAGCCCAGCAAAAGCAACCCTCAAATGGGCATTGTGTGAGCAAACAGGATAAGAGCTGAAGGAACCTGGTCACTTCTAAGAAAACATCCAAGGACATGAGTTCTGGAAATATTTTTAACTGTCAGTTATATCTATGTGTAAGCGTTGATATTACTTATGTAATCGTAATCAGCAAGTTCTTCCCAGCCAAAAAAAGAAAAATAAGTAAATTTCTCTGCCAACTAAACATTTCTTCACTAAAACTTGGAGCAGTAAATTTTGAGATAAGACCTTTAATGGGAAAATATCTTTTATCTGTATTCAATGTTGACTCTATGCTAGTGTTCGAGATAACCATACAATCACTATAACCCTCAAGAATTTATAAATATTTAAACCATAACAACATTTTAATAATAAGTAGTCATTCGTCATTTAAGAGTGAACATTCTTTTATACCCTGTAAGTCTATAGCTCAACTTTTATAGATTCATATTTTATACTCATTTTCAGGAAAGCATTAGGTTCAAAAACCGGGGACTTCCTGTACAGAGCTTTATGGAAACTTCTTTAAAACAAAACACAGCAGAACAAAAGAACAAAGTTTAACAGGGTAGAGTGATCCATTTCTGGCCAATCAGAGCAAGAAAAGATTGAGCCAATGAAAACTGGTGCAAGGCTAGGAGCTAACATTGGGAAGCTGTTTAATCAATGTGGAGGCTCCATGGAAATCATAAACCATAAAAATCTAAATGCTACAAAAACTAGTCACCAAACACACGTGAGCAGTGAACAAAATCCTAATTTACTGGCTTAACATTCAAAACCGGTAGATGTTTGTATATCTTACTAAAGGCTGTTTTGGGTTTATTTGTAGAGTTCAGATTGATGTCATGAGAACAAAGATCAGTTAGAAATATCTTTCAGAAATATCATGTCCAAACATTTGTAGGCACTTTAAATATGAAATAAAATGGCAAGAAGAGTATGTCACAATAAAGTGAAAATAGCGAGTGAAACATGTCATCTTACTGTGACAATTTTATAAGTATGAAGTGAGGCAAAAGGCCCTGTCAAAGAATAATGACAATTTTCAAAATTCTGAAATGCAAAGAAGAAAACTACTTTGTTCAGTTGACAGGAAACACACCAGAATATTCCTATCAATCAAGACTTTTTTTTTCTATGACCCATATTTTGGAAGACAATGATAAAAAAACTATAAATATATACAATTTGTTGAAAGAAAAACTTCTCAGAGTTTGACCTTGACTCATTATTTTCCTGTTTCCATGTATGTCTCCGGCATGACTTGCTCATCTGTTAGTAGCCCCCTAATAAATTTGAACAAATGAATGAATAAATAAGTGACAACTAAACCTGAGGTACGGCAAGATGGTAACTCGTCCAGGGAAGAGTAAATTCTGGAGCCAATCAGACTCAAAAACAAAATAAAACATTCCAGAAAAAAAAAAATCAACAGGAAGAATTAAAACCAGAGAATTTTCTGATTAACCAACTAATCATAAGAATTAATTAACTGGAAGAACCCAATCTTTGTTCATTCTGTTTAATTGAGATTTTACTGTATTTAGAATGATGTTGTTCAAATGTTCTCATTAATATTTAATGAAAGTGTAAGAGAATTGGCTAACCAAATTTACTGTGCTTAGGTAAACTGTAATTAGGAAGGGTTAGGAAAGCATCCCTAGAGAACTTTCAATCACAAAATGAAGCAATATAATTACAAATGAAATGCAACAAGGAAACTGCACAAAGTAATAATTCTTGAAAAGATGGAATAAAATTACCCACATGTGATGCTGGGTTCTGAGAAGTGCAGTCAATCAAGTGTCATTTCAGGCAATGCAGGAGCCATAACCCTACTCGACAAAATTGAACTCTTGATTACATTAAAGTGTATTAACCTGTCTCCTAGCTGCTTATTCACAATTTCCCAGCTGATGAAATGTCCTGTTGTTGTTTCACTTACAATTTGGAATAATCCGAATCTAGTTAAATGGCAGCAACTTTGTCTTGTTATGGATTTTCTTTGGCTTTGCTGTCTTCCACTCCTAACTTGGTAGAGTCCAAGCACTCTGCCTGTTTGCCTCCAAGACCTCTTTTGCAAGACATCTCAGGTTTCCCCCTAAATCACCTTCCACCTGGAGGATATCAGCTCTTGTTCTTTAACTAATTCCTGGTCCCATTTCCTATTCAACTGAGAAACTAGACTTTGTGAGTAGGATCATGCATGGTAATAGTTCTAGAGAGTTTTTAATGCAGCACACCTCATGATGAACATATTTGCATTTCAGATATACTTTTAAGGAATGTTTTTTTTTTTCTACCTTCACTCCCAACCCTGTCGCCTTTAAGCAGAACCAGTGAGAGCCAATGAGAACCAATAGCTAGCCTGTCCCAAGTACTGAAATCATTTGAGCCTCTGTCTCCCTGGTCTGTCTATCCAGTCTCAACCTCTGGCCCCACTCAAGCTGAATAGATTTTCTGTTCTCAGTTTTCACCTTTCAGGATTCCTCCTGGACGTGGTTAGCAACCACTGTGACCATCCTCATGTCATCGACATGTCAACTGACATTTTGGCTCCTGTTGCCCTGGACAACATCTGCCCTCCCTCCATCCCACCCCTTCTCCCTGCTCCAACTCTGGCCTCCCAGAGCCACATCGCATCCCATCAACCAACCAACAGCCAACCAGCCTCAATCCTCTTTGACTAGGGGCTCAGAGAAATTATTTACCTAATCAAAGACCCTACGGTAGGGATTCTCACTCTGCAGCAAGTCCCTAATTTTGGAGAGAGAGGGGCTCTTCAAACCATACCATTCCTGCATTAAGTGTCTGGCAATAGGTGGGAGACACGGTGCTACCTAACAAAGCCACACACTGGGACTAACCTGTGTGAGGACCAAGTGGCTGTCCTCCCTTTGAAGGTAAATGCTTTATTTGAGCCTAGAAGAACCAGCCACTGCTACCTCAAAACAGCTGCATCGGGGTGTCCTCCTTAGGTCTGAACCTGTATTTTCCTAATATATAGGCCTCTAGGAACTCTGCCTACAGGAATTTTACAGGAATGAATCAGTAAGTATCTGTAAGTACTTAAACATATGTATGGTAATACACGGTTTGAGAGAAGAAATAAGATGTAGTGTTAGATCAGTAGGGAGACTATAGTTTACAATAATCTATTGTACATTTCCAAATAGCTAGAAGAGAAGAATTTAAATGTTTCTAGCATAAAGAAAAGACAAATATTTAAAGTAACGGTTATCCCAAGTACACTGATTTGATCTTTACAAATTATATGAATGTATTAATTTATCACATGTACTCAGGAACTATGTACATTTGTCATGCAGCAATAAAAAAAAGAAAAAAGCATATATGGATCAGTAGGTACCTGTAAGTACCTGTAAATCCACATAAGTGCATATTAATGTAAGAGAACTAAGGAGAATTTGAGAGCCATGTATACACAGTGTTAGCATTGTCTTACCTAACACACCTCTTTTCTTCACCTCTATCAAAGATTGAATGCATTTTTTAATTTAATGAATATAATATTCAGAATGATTATTTTTATTACAGCTATGGGTTTTTTCCTTAGGCATTGAATGCTTCCATTTAGTTCACCTACTTATTATCTTTTCTTGCCATTTTTTTTTTTTGCTTAACTCTCTATTTCTTTCCCAGTAGTAATATATATTTTCTCAACTTCTTAAATCTCTTTATTAGATAAAATTGAATGTAATTTGGAATTTATAAGTCTTATCACATGCTCATTCTGCCTGAGCAATTCTGGATATAAAAAGTACAGCCTGTCTGTATTTTTTCTGAGTTTCTGTAACTATTAGCCTACAATTCCTGCAATTAAAATTGTGGTTCTTTGACGCCTTTTCGATTTAATCATTGCTGGCACAAATGCTTTCCTTATACAGAGTTCCATGCTGAAATTTCTCACTTAAGAGTTGAAGGGTTGTCTTAACACACAAATACTGACCATTTTGCCAAGGGACCTGGCCACAGAGTTGAGCCAGAGCTAAAATTAAGCAGAATTGACAATTGTTGATGTAGTTATTCAACTAGTCATACATCCAGCTACCATGTTCTCATTTACATACCATGATTTTGTTCATGAGTATGATAGCTATAGTAGACAACCTTAAGAAAATCAAGATGTATCTACTACATTACTTTAATTTACCAGACAAGTAACTCACCTTATAGTTTACCAAGTACTTTTATTTGCTCTTTGGAATACTCCTGTGGAATATTTTTATCACCAGTTTCATGTAATGAATACAATTTATTACTGTGAATGCTAGCACGTTTTATTTGTCCAACTTACTTACTCTAGTATTCTTTCTGCAATAACTCTTTAATCTCCTTGAGAACTCCCCGTCCAATACACACCTCCTGTCTTCCTTTTCCTCCTTCCCCAACTCATGCCCTTGAAAACATTCTTAACACTCTTGCTTCTCTTTCTGTTGCCCTTGACTAGCAAATCTGGAGTTCTGGATATACTCAAACCTCTGCCATCTGAGGCTATGCCTAACCACCTAAATACTGCTAGAGAAAAGTCACATAACTCTCCCAAATAATTTCACTATAAATTCAGTTTTGTGAACCTCAAATGAGCAGTTAATGATACCTAGCGATCCTGCTATGTTTCACTCTCAGCTGACGACCTCATCTCATACTTTACTGAGAAAACAGAAGCACGCAGAGAGCAACATTTTTATACTCCTTCCACTGTATCTAAAAACCTCTTGGTGTCTATGCATATCTTATCTCCAGCTATCATAATAAAAATACTACAGAATGGGAGGTTTAAACAACAGAAATTTATTTTCCCCCTGGTTCTGGAGGTTCAAAATCCAAGATCAAGACACCATCGGGATTGGTTTCTGGTGAGGACTCTCTTTCTGGCTTGCAGACAGCCTCCTTCTGGCTGTGTCCTCACATGGCCCTTCTTCTGTGGGTGCACAAGGGAGACAGTGCTGGCTGTTGTCTCTTCCTGTTCTTATAAGGACACCAGCCCTATCAGATTAGGGCCTCATCCTTATGGCCTCATTTAAATTTAATTACCTCCCTAAAGATCCTATTTCCTAATATAGCTCCATTGGGGGCTGGGGCTTCTACATAAATTTGGGGAGTATACAACTCATTCCATAACAGTGCCCATAATTTTCATCTTAACATGTTACAACAGAAGAAATGTCCCTGCTCCCATAAAAACTCAACAGCCGCCAGTGTGCTCTGGATCCCACCACTCTCATCTTCTTAACGTCACTGACACATGTCTTCCTTCTTTTGCACAGGCAGAGTCTCCCTCTCCCCCGATCCTTCTCGAAAGCATACATATACACTCCTCCCTTGACTCCACAATCCCTCTCTATTTCCCTGCTCGTTTTTGTTACCTCCCTTTGAAACACCAGTTCTCTAATAAATTACCTGAAATCACTGCTTCCCCTTCCTCAACAATTTCTTCACTCATCAGAACACTCAAAACTGGCTAAAAAGTGGCTGCTGGGGGCTCAGAAAATGAAACCCCAAAATATGCCCCTTTGGAAGTCAAACTGAGAGTAAATGCAAGGAAGAGCTTTCCCGGAAGTTTCCCTACCTACCCAAAGGCCAGATCCTCCCCAGGATAAACAATTGTTGTGAATCCTTTGCCCAGAAATGTACTGGGGAAGATTCAGGCATGTGCCAGGACCGCAGAGTTGACACCACACCCAGAGTGCTGACCTTTGCTACTCCTTATCAAGAGCTGACCTCCCACACCCACCCTCAGCATTTACTTGCTACTTCTTTCCTACTACTTATCACGATGAGCTCCAAGAGGGCAGGCTTTTGACTGGCATGCTCCCTGCTGGTTCTCCCCGGCCGAAAGCACAGACCTAGCATACAATGCGTGTCCACCTAAAGAATGAACTTGATCTCAGACTCTCTCAGGCTCCAGGCTGCCAGAAGAAGTCCCTAATTGTCTTCCCCAATTCTCCGTTTGTTCCCACCCCACCTATCCCCTAAGGAGAGCTGTCTCAGCCAGACTGGTCCTGGGCTCTTCGCACATCAGAGTTAGAGCGTTGACAGAGAATTAATAGAAAAAGATAGAACCTGGAAGGCTGAGGAGGGGAAAGACTTAGAGAAATCTGGTGTCAGTCAAAAATAATGAAGAACGGAGGTGTGAGGGACACAGCACTGCAAAGGGAAAGAAATCTCTATCTTCCAGGTACAAGCAAGAGAGCTCTTCCAGCATTTGTCAAATTTGAGTCTCCGGAGAGTGTGAGACAGAAAAAACTAAGAAGAGTAAATGGGATATCAACAGCATACCTGAGGTTTCTGAACTGAATCCCTTTTGATGTACTTTAAGAAGAAAGAAAAATAAAGGATGCAATTCTTTCTTTCTTTCTTTCTTTCTTTTTTTTTTTGGCATGTCGAGATGTACCAAAATGCCAGCCTGAACTGAACCACATGGGCCCGTGATTTCAACAGGGTTACATGCATATGAAACTGAAGTTCTGAGTGGCTCTAAGTGACCACGGTCACTCAGTTTGTAACAATGGAAGGGCAGCTTAACATAACCAGCTCCATCTTGTTCCTGACCCAGCCTGCCCTGGGTAATGTCCTTTAGGTTAGCTGTGTGCAGTGCCCAGCTCTGTACATAGGATAGAAGAAAGGTGACAACAGCTTCTTTTCCAAAACTAACTCCGGGGGACACAAAGAAAGCATATGTAGGAGTAACAATGCCATGTTAAAGATTTGTCGGAGCTTCCTGACCTGACCTTCATCCTCCAAAGTTAACTGACCAAGAACAAAGGAGTTTTACAACCTCTCTGGCCCCTTGCTGACGCCCAGATGTCTGTCACCCTCGGTTACCTCTTGCAACCACCCCGCTTCCTGCTGCCATTAAAATAAAAAGGAGCCTAAAGTTCATACTATTTAATAACTTAAGATGGTTCTTTAGGACATTAGTCTACCATCTTCCTAGTTTTCTGGCTCTCCCAATAAAAGTCTCCTTCCTTGCCCCAACATCTTGCCCCTCCACTTATTGTCTGTCTGGTGGCAAGTAATATGAGCTTGACCTTGGTTACAAGTTGGTAAGTGGCAACATGGGGAACCAAGCCAGGGCTTCTGCCTACAGGGCGCTAATTTATATCACTATAACTAGCAAGCCCCCTGCTTCCCTCCAACGCAGGAAATGGGGTTAGTTGGACATGTGGCCTCCTACTGTTGTCATTTTCCTTTCTAACTGTTCGCAGTAATTTAAGTCAAGCTCACCAATTTATGCCTTCCAAAATATATCTTTATCCTCCCTTTAAACATCAAAATGACGTTTGTTCCATTTTTAGTTTTCTATCACCTCTCCTCTTCTCTGTGATGCCTTAAAGATTGCCAGTAGCGAGTATCCAATTATACGTGTAAAGAACATTTAGTACTTGGCAGATAATCTGTCTCCTGCCAGAGAACTGAATTTACTTAAAATGACTGGCTCCTCTCGGTCGGGTTTCCATTCCCTCTCTCTGGCTAGATGTTTTCGGTGTGAAGATCATTGTCCTTGAGAAGGAAGTTGGAAACGGAAGAGGAAAGGAGCAGTTCTGATCTCCCCACCATCACAGAACAATATCCAATCTGCTTCAAACAATGAGCATCACATCCCTTTCTTGTTTTCGCTTAAAGCATGGCTATTGAAAAACATCAGAGGTTCATTGTATTTGTAATTTTTTTTTTTTTTCCCCACAATCTTCTTGCAACTTCAAGGCCACTCTTTTGCAAACATCCTTCCTATGGGTCCCGGCTTTATCTTTTCCACCTGCCCTTTCTGAATCTGACATCATGCGGTCATGCTAATTTAGAAGACGTTCCTCTATTTTTTTCACTTGCATTTATGTCATCAGAATTTCACCTGCTGAGTCTTAAATAGACACACATGTTTTTCAAACAGACAAGAATGAGGTCTTAAAATGATAACCATGGCATAGTTCATTTGAAAAAAAATTATAACCTCAAAGACTGGAGACTCTGAAATGCTTTATGAAAGAGACAGTGCACATTTCTATGATGGTGAAAGTCACATGAATATTTGTATTACATGTGATCATCCCCCAAGACTCTGTGAGGGGCGTCCAGGGCAGAGACACTGGTAATTACCTCCTGGAGCCGATTAGGCAACATGAAATCTACTGATAAACTGTAGAGAATGCTGTGGCTCCACCCACCCCTCCTTAAGGACTGGGGCACTTCCAGCTACTGGGTGTTTGTCTGCTGATGGCCTGCACTGGGTTCTTCCGCAGGAATTGTCCTCAGTGAAAGAAGCTGTCTCTTCCAAGGTGACAACTCCTGGGAAACAGCACATCCAGTGATTTACCTGGGCCCGGACACAATCTGGAAGGGCCATTCCAGCCTCAGCGCTCCCTATGATCCCGGTCTAGTCCCCTGTTGCAACTATATTACAATCCATCTTCTCCACTTCCTAAAAAGCTTCCTGCACACAAATCTCCATCTCAGTCTGCTTCCCAGGAAACCCAATTTACAGCAATCCCTAATACAATAGAAATTATACACTGTGTAGGTTGACCTGTGCTTCTAATGGGTATGCAAAAAAAAAAATCGTGCATATAAATGGTCCAATTAACTAGCCCTAAATGAGTGAGATCTTACAATTAAAACAATGCATATGAAGTTAGAACAAGTCTTAAACTTAATTTGATTTCCTTTTCAGGACAAACATTTTCCATAGGTACACAGACCTCAAAGTATAAAGGAAGCAAGTAGAGAAATACGAAGGCTCTGCAAATGTTTGCTTTATACGGTCTTTTTCAGAATTCATTACAGATTATATTATAGATTTTATTATTTATTATAATAGCATATAGAATTTATAATTCCATGCCTACTGATAATTTCAATCTTAACTCTGTTTATGTAAGGTAGAGCACCTAACAATGATAATAGGTCCCTCGTTTCACTTTTAATCAAAAGAGCAACAATCATTAAGCCAATAGAAACAGTCTTAAATCATGCTGCCCGAGGAAAAATTTGGTATTTAAGAACAAAACAAATTAAAAAAAAAATCTTTAGGAAAAAGCTTGAATTTGAAAGAGTCAACTATTCTAAAATTTTCATTAAATACCATTTTAAATTTTCAAAATAATAAATTTATGCTCTGGGTCATCATTTTGCCTAACGTAGCACCTCCCACAAGTAATTAAGAGTTTTTGGTTTTTTTTAATGGGAAAGGATTTTACCAGTCAAATCTAATTACTGTGAATCAGAGAGACAAAATTTGTATATCCCTTTCTGTCCTGCCGTAATACTGATCTCCTTACCAAGTGGTAGCCAACAGCTACTTTAATCAGGAGCCTGATAATCTACTACTTCATGGCAAACAGAGCCTTAATAATTTGGGTGCTCTCTTCCTGCCAGCGCTGTTCTGAATGGTGAGAATACATTGAGGTTGTCACGGTTCGTGACACATTGATTAATCAGGTAATACACATTCTAAACACTTAGTGAAATGGACTGTGAAAAAACTATTTTACTGACTCAGGGGCAACAATTTGTCTTCTTCTACTTTAATGATGATGCCGTGTCTATGTCTTTACAGTCAATGATACTTAGAAATTACCTGAAATGGCTGGGTTTTATTGATTCAACACCACTTACAGTCAACTGGATTCTGCTAAAATTTTCAAAAATTAAACAAGAGATACTGACCAGTATTAGGCATACTAAGAGAGAGAGAAGAGAATGATAGAAAATATAGAAATTTTTAACCATATGTCCTAGACGGGATGATGGACAATGCTCATTTTGAATATAGCCAACTGGAAAATGATGAAAATCCCTTTCAAGGCAACAGAAAATGAATGTGTGTGGACACAATTTTCAATAAAATATTGTTGTCTTTCATTTGGCAGCACGAGAGCCAAGGAGACACTCAGGGAGAGCTCAGGAACAAAAGATATGTGTCTGATATATTATGCAGCCAAATTAGCAAGTAGTTAGACAGAAATACTGAAATCGCACCAGAAGAAGCAGTCCTCCCAGAAATTCCAAACATATAGTAAAACAAGTAAGTGGAAGCTTGTGACATTCACTATATTTATAATCGCTCACTCCTATCTTAGAAATCCTAATAATTTCCTCAGGGGAACCTTCTGGAATCCTCCAGAGTTATATGTTTTCATAGCAGCCTATTTTCTTTTCCTGCACATAACATTCCTGGGATTCAGTAATTAATGTTTCCCTCCTCCATTTAGCCCCATGAAGCCAGAGAACCCATGTTTCTTTGGTCCCCCCACACTTAGCACCGTGTGGGATACATCGCAGGTGCTCCAAATATACTTTTTTAAAAAAGTGAATGTTCTTCTCAACACATCAGCAGTTTTCTTCACTTTCTAGTCTTTTCTTGGTGGTCACGTGCATTCTTTCTAGAGACTCCTCCTTTCTCTTCTGCTACCCCTCTGATGAGAATACAATAGCAGACCATAGCCCTGGAACAACACGGCATCCACAGAAAAGGGCCATGTCCCTCCCACACCTTTGTTCTCTGAACACCAAAATAGATCACTTGTTCCAGTGCATTCAGGCATCCACAATGGGCCCCGAAATACATACGCAGCAATCTCAGGGGAATCTTACATCTCTGTCTGAAATCATCTTCAGAACAACACAGTATACATTCTACCAGGCCCTCTATAGAAAAGTAAAGTGAGTCAGAAACCACAGATAGTAACGGAGTAGCCACCAGGTGCCAGTTATTACAAAATCGCCCAGCATCCAGGACAGAGATGAAACAAATTTCCATTGAATTCTTTCATCCGTCTACCCTCCTGCTCACACTTTCCACCTTTTCACTTTGCAGCAACATTCTCTCCATCACCCCAACTAGTCCCTTGCACTGTCTCACCCATAACAGCTTCTGTAGCATCATTCCCAAGTTCTGTCTTTGCATTAATGTCACTGCAACAGACACCGTATTTCAGTCCTGTGTCCTCAAATGGTGTGCCAGTGTCAGTGTGAGTGTTAAGCCTGCCATCTATTAATGCATTCATTTAAAGATTCTGCCCTTATTGTCAATTATAAAAGAAGAAAAATCAGATTTTCATCATAGGGGACATTTTGACAAATCTAGCAAGAGATTTCCTCTCACTCCATTTATTCAAACTTATTTCATTATCTCCCTTTTTTACTTGTAGCTTGTTCCCATCAACCATTAATTGCTTTTCTTTTAGAAAGAAATATATAACGAATCATTGGTGTTACCATAAGCAGTGCTCTAAAAAATTA